>JAWQEG010004045.1:0-75000 GCA_033782935.1 Petrolisthes cinctipes | reverse complement strand
GCATGGTAAGGTAGGAGAGGGGTGGGGGCAGGGCTGAGGGACTGGGTTGGGTAGGAGAGGAGAGGGGTGGGGCAGGAGAGGAGAGGGGTGGGAAAGGGCAGAGGGGTTGGGTTGGATAGGAGAGGGGTGGGGCAGGGTAAAGGGACTTAGTTGGGTAGGAGAGGAGAGGGGTGGAACAACACAGAGGGATTGGGTATAGGGTAGGGTAGGAGGAGAGGAGAGGGGCAGGGTTGGGTAGGTAGGTAGGAGAGGGGAGAGACGGGCAGCAGCAAGTCTTCTTGACGCCGGCCTGGCCTGACTTTTCTCAAGCAGTCAGTAGTCAGTCGTGCAGCCAGTGACAGCCAGTTAAGAATGGTGCTTCCCTTGTGATAATCGGTGCTGGTGTGCTGCTGTCCTTAGTGGCTGTTAGTTAGTTAATATAATTGAGTGTTGATGTCAAGTTAACTGAGGTGCAATACTGTATAAGGTGCCTTGATAATTAATAAGTGTTGATGTCAAGTTAACGAAGGTGGAATAGTGTATGGTGCCTGGATAATTAATTGTTTTGGTGTAGTTAGTGAAATATTTGTGTGTCACGCGTCGTTACGGGATTAATTAACCATGAATATCCTCTTGGCGTTTTGGTGTTGGTTAACTCGATTTTTAAGGTAAGATCTTCTTGGTTAATAATAATAATATACGTAACGCATGCTGTGGTTCATTGTGATGTGACGTTTGTGTTGCTGTTACTGACCGGGGAAAACAATTAAAGGGACCCTCTGTTGTAGTCAGAAAATTGGAGGTAAATGAGTCCTTCAATTGTTGCCACGAAACACTATACCTATATAGAAGGAGCTTGTTTCGTGGCATAGTCAGAAGGAAACAGAAGCCTCCAATTTTCATACACGATCACAGGGTCCTTTTAAGAATTAATGTTGTCGTCAAGCAGAGGAAAATAATTTTATGCAACTAAAAAAAGAACCATACCCATTAAAGTATTAAAAGTGTCTAGATTAACTAATAATAATAAATACTGCTCAAATGTTGGAAGAACAGTTTGGTGTGTTGGATTATGAGGGTCGTATATTATTATTATTAAAATAGACCAGAGACACAAAGCTATAGAGAGTATAAATAATTATGACCCCGAATGTGAAATATTTAGCCACTGAAATCATCTACCGGTACACATAATCACATGCCGGTACACAAAATTGCTTACTTGTGCTTTTGTATGATTGAAACACAATTTTCTGTTCTAAAACACCCTATTTAAGAACCACTGGTTTAAACTTTAAGGGGGAAGTACAGTGTACATTTGTAATTTGTTCATCCATTGTAACATCGGACTTTGTAACTCGTGTAAATAAATGTATTCAGTATATTTGTAGAGACGTGATGGTGGTTTGTAAGTTGTAAAGAGACAGACCAGCCACTCAGTCAGACCATGTATGATTGTGATGTTTGGTACACGTGTGCAAGAATTAATGTCAAGGTTAATGGCCCTGTGATCGTGTATGAAAATTGGAGGCTTCTGATTCCTCCTAACCATGCCACGAAAAAGACTCCTTCCATAATTATACAGTAGGTGTGTGTGTATTTCGTGGTAATATTTGAAGGACTCAATTTTTTTCTCCAATTTTCTGACTACATCACAGGGTCTGGATATTTTAAATTGGAAGATTGTCGTTGCTCAGGAGGGACACAGATTCCTACAAAATATGCTACAGAACAGAATCCCTACTCGTATACAGAGGCCATAATCTGTTTCCTGGTGTAGTTTGGAGGAGGAAATAACCTACAATACATTGACCAAAACAGATGGATCTTTTAATTATGTGAGTGCCTGTATCGATGTCATGTCTGTGCATTCTCTCACTGTTTACTGTAGGACTAGACTTCTCTACTAAAGGTGTACACATCTTTGAAATCCTATCTTAAAGGACCCTGTGATGTCGTCTGAAAATTGGAGGTAGATGAGTCCTTCAAATATTGCCACGAAACACCACCAATATGGAAGGAGCGTGTTTCATGGCATAGTCAGGAGGAATCAGAAGCCTCCTATTTCCATACACGATCACAGGGTCCTTAACATTTACTTTGGGATGGGGTGGGTGGGTGGATGGGTAGGTATGCGTAAGGAAGGAAGGAAGGGATGGCTGGGGTCACTGGGTTGGGTTACGTGAGTGTTTGCATGTGTTGTCAGGTTTGGAGTGCACGTGTGTTGTGTAGTTTCTTCCCCCAATTTTAGAACTATTATTTACTTGTTGCTATGAGAATAAAAACATGGGAGCATATGATACTTGTCCAACAATTATTCCGTCAGTCTGGGAATCGAACCCGGGATGTTTAATTAACTTAAGGCATAAATTTTGATAGATGAGCATATATCACTTGAGTGTGCCTTCAGGAATGAACATAAAATATTAGCTAAACCTGCTCTAAACTGTAATTAGTTTGATGAAAGCCTATTTTGTGCTGAACTGACTCTATTTTACAGCCTATTGCACTTATAATTCATGTATGTTCACTGGCTTCATGTCCTTGTGGTCCACGTGGCATTTGCACTATTTACATTTCCCAAGAACATGCAAGGTGCCCCAATCACTGGTCAAGACCTTCCTTGCTTGGATACGAAGATGGTCTTGGTTTCAGCGGTTGTATGCTAGGCTCGTCTTCGTATCCTTTGGCTGACAATAACAATACCGAACCACCAAATCTTTTTTTCACTTAAGCAAGCTTCGTATCCGATGGACGACAGAGACACCTCAGCAGGAAACTGAACCAGATTAACAAAAAATAATGGTGGCCTGTTGCTTGGAATAGTTTGGAGTAATCCGTTCCTCCAGATTTACCAACACACTACTGTATCCTACTATTGGCCACAAGAATTCGTACACAGGCTGTTGTTTTCAAGGGTTTATAACGAACCGAATATGTAAAGTTATGGAACTGCAATGCAACATGATACTTGGTTTGTTGTTTTGAAATCCCCGAGTTACTTGGTAGACCATTCATTGTAGTACTTCCAGAATAATGACCTCCTTTTCCATAATTATAGCCTGTGTAAGAATTCTTGTGGCCAACTGTACCTCGATCTGTTAACTACACGATTTTATTCAATAAGGAAATACCACGAGCACTTCTCTTAAAGGAATTAAAACCTTTAGTTACAAAATAGTTCCATCAACAACACTATCAAGTATCACACACTGGTCACGTGTTTGTTTCCCAAAGCAAAGGCCACCTCAATGGTTGAAATTGCGACAGATAAACACAACGAAACAACACTCGTTTCACGGCACAGTAAACTGACATCACCTCCACCCCCTACCCCCCCACCACCACCACCATTATCATCCTCCTCCTCACCACCACCACCACCATTAGCATCCTCCTCCTCACCACCACCACCACCATTAGCATCCTCCTCCTCACCACCACCATCATCATCATCCTCACCACCACCACCCCTACCATCACCACCCCTACCATCACCACAACCACCACCATCCCCATCCCCACCACCACCACCACCACCACCACACAAACAACCTACCTATTCTTCTACCCACCAGCAACACCAACTGTCTACTACATATATTTAAAGCACATTCCTTGCCCCTCGACCCTCCCTTGGCCACCCTCACTTCACCACCTGCACTGCACTCACTCCATCTCATTCTCACTAGTCACTTGTTGCTCGACTTCATCTGCTCTAACGATCCCACAAGAATCCAGGAATTTTTTTGAAGCCGAATATAATATTTTCATTATTGTTTAAAAAAAATTTTTACATATCCATCCTGACATAATTATAGTCATCAACTCGTCACGCTTTCAGTATTGTACTCGGCATTACAACCCAGTGCATCGTGACTGGTTATCTTCGTTATCTATCGGAATTTTGTTAATACTTTACATACCACAAGAATCTCTCCTTTCATGCTTCCTGTGTCTGTACCCATTGAACTCTCGGATTTGTTGGTCCCTGTGGTCAAGGTCATGCTACATGCTGCTCAGCCTCACCGGGGTAACTGGGGGGAGTGGGAACGTCAGAACAGAGGTGGTGATAAGGAGGATTTGGTTGTTTGTTTAGTTGGTTGATTGTTTGTTTGGTTGGTTGATTGTTTGTTTGGTTGGTTGGTTTTCACTGGCTTTCGTTCTGTCTCCGCAGAATTAGGGTTAGATTTCTTGATTCTCTCTCTCTCTGACATTATTTTATCCTTAATGCTTCCAAAATGTAGTTTCTTGTAATTGACTCAAGTTATTTAGTGGAATGATGTTCTCAAAATCAGTATTGGTTAGCCATCCTGGTTGAGGCCAGTGTTTGTTGTCTGATGTTGCTGTACAGTACTGGCAGTCAGTTACTTGTATTGTAGTTGTTGTTGTTGTTGTTGTTGATGTTCTCCCGGGGCAGAATGGCCTCCTGCCCCACAGACCCCCAGTACGCTCTGGTCACAGTGAAAAAACAAATTAAAATAAAGGAGGGGCTGGCCCTATATGCCTGGGCTATCGAAGCACATTCCATGAAGATGGGACCAGAGCTTACTGGATCAGGGAGTCTAGGGGCCTCCGACCGCCAGGGAGATTGGGGGGAAGGTCTTTGATCCCACAGCCATTGCTGTGGGCCCAAGTCTACGTTACCACTAGAGCTACAAGTGGGGCCGCACCTTCCATGAGACCTGTCCTGAAGGGACCATAAAGGGGGAGGGAGTTTACACTGCTGCATGCAATGGGCAGATCTCGTCAAATCCACTGGAAAGTGACCAGATCCTACAACAATCTTTTTTCTAGCTCTGTAGGGGATGGCTAGTATTCACAGAGAATAAAGTCAGCCTCCTGGGCAGACTTGTACTGTAGTTGTATATACAGTATTATTTAGTTGTGGTTTGAAATTTGGCAAGATTTGGTTGGTTATGGGTTGATATGATCAGATATGTTTAATGGAACAAGGTGAAAGGATGTGTACAGTACTGATAAATTCAATACAGTACAATAGTTGTATGCTGTAATGTGTTTTATCCATTATTGTGATGTACTATACTCTATAAATGAATTTAGAGTTACTCACGGAGGATAATCTTTGTATTTTTTTATATATCGTGAGACACCACTAGTTATATGTAATTTTTCACTGTGGAGCACTGTACATATGAATATAATTCCATACTATATCTACATACACAATACAGTACTGTATTTTTTCTGTAGCTTACTCTTGTCTTCAGCAAGTAAAAGACAATGAGTGAAGGCAAAGGCAGAGGACTGAAATGGAAGCCAGGAGGAGGAGGAGTCAAGCCTGGAGCAGGAACAACAGAGCCACAGCCACCTCCATGGCTTGCTAAAGGACCAGGTGCAATTAAAAAAACTGGAAAATCACCTGGAACGGAACTGCCCCCATGGCTTTCCAAAGGGCAGGAAAAACTACCTGGTGCAGGACCAGTCTTCAAAAAAGACACAGAGTTGCCAAAAGAACTTGAAAAAATGCCAAAAATGTCCTCATCGGTACCAGAGAAAGAAACAGGAGCAGTAGCCAAACAGGGAAGAGCTGAACTACCATCAAGTACTGAAAAGGAATCGGATGCTCCACCTAAGAAAGTTCCCAAACCATCAACAAAACCAGAGAAGGTCTCAGATGCACAGCCAGAAGTGAAGAAAATACCACATGAAGAAGAGGTAGCAGTGGAACATGAGAAAGTTCCTGAGGCACCTGTTAAAAAAAAGAAAAAGGCCAAAGCTCCAGATGCACCTGTGAAGCCCAAAAAAGCTGTCAAGCCTAAGACTGCAGTTGAGCCGGAGGAAAATATTGAAGTAGTAGCCAAATCAGGTGTACCAGAAAAAGTACCTCAGACTGTAGTAGGGTCCAGTAGGATGCCAGAGTCACCAACAACACCAGGGAAGGTACCCAACTTACCAAAGACTTCAGAAGCATCAAAAACTGGGACACCATCAGAAGATATAAAAGATACCAAGATCAGTCCAGAACCGGGTAGACAACCAATAAAACCCATAGCAACTAGACCTGTAACTGAACCTCCTAAGGATAAACCAGAGGTTGGAGTACTAAATGCTCATCAGGAGGGTAGCACAAAAACAAAACAAATTGCTACACCTGACAAACAAGATGTGCCGTCTGTTGACAACCAACAAGATGGGCTCTCTAAGAAAGAGATTTTAGTCCCTGCTGCCCCTGTTAGTAAGCAAGTTGCTGTGCTACCTGAGAAACAGGTTGCTGTGCTACCTGACAAACAAGTGGCTATGCTACCTGACAAACAAGTTGCTGTTCCTGCTAACAAGCAGGTTGTGCCAGAAAATAAAGTTGCAGTTTCAGCTGAAAAACAAGTTACTGTTCCTGTTAACAAGCAAGTTACAGTACCTGCTGACACCAATGCCAACATCACTGAAGACATTGGTGCTGACAGGTGCTGCTCACTCTCATCTGTAATGTTTTGCCAGCACTTCTAACCAATATCCACTACCACCATATGCAACGAATTATATTCTTTGCAAAACTCCTTAATACCATTTCTAATTTCCTGCCTGTGTTGTTGGTTGAAACTGGTACTGTAACATGTGTGCGATTTATTTGGATTAAATTAAATATATTGTGTTTATTTGTGTGTACATAATAATGTGATATTACAGTATGTTGAATCTCTTGTTTCCAGTTATAGTACATGATGCTGGAATTATTTGTGTGTTGTATTTACTTAACAATGAATTGCATATTTATGGCTTCTCAATCTTGAGAACCAAAATATTTCTGGATGATGATTGCCATTCTAATATTGAAAATAGGCTATTCCCTGACTAACTCTACCTTAAAATTAAAATAAGTCTGTTTGGGTGTGAATGAGGAAGGACGTGTTCCCTGATATATATTACAGTATTTAAATCAAGTGTTTAAATATTCTCAGTATATATCATATTGAATTATTAAGCATTTCATTTACTCTCCTGAATTTGGTCATTCTCAAATATTTAAATGCATGAGAATAGTCAGATAAGAAATTTGTGTCCTGTCATGGCTATTATCTAGTTTAACATGTAATAATTTGTCTCTTCCAGGAAGTTGACCAACTTCTTCAAGATGGGTGTGCAAGAGGGAGCGGGTGTGGTGACCCATGAGCCTCAGTCACGTTCTCATACAACTGGGCCCACTACCAATGCCATCCCACCGTCCTCCCACCCTGAAGTCAAGGTCAGTCAGTGCCGTGGTTTGTACAGTCTGCCACAATGTGTGATGGTCCACATTTTCACTTACCCTTGACAGGCCCATTTGTTGTGATTGTTACCTGTTTGTTGTACAGTAATTCAATTAGTAAGTCTGACTATTAGAACAGGATTTGTCAGTTGTTGTTGAAGTTCCTCAAGCTGTCTGACCGAGCAGCCCCGGAATTTGTCAGTTGTTGATAGTATTGTACTGTATGTAATGATGAAGCTTTAGGGGAGATTCTCTATTTAGTCAATTGGAGGGTTACTGATTCATCCAAACTATCCCATGAAACAATTACCTCAGTATTACTAATGGAGGACCCATTTTGTGATATCGTTAGGAGGATTCAGTACAGCATCTCTCCAATTTGCTCTCACGAGTATCTTCCCTCACCATATCATAATTTAGTTGAAAATTGTTACTTATATAGTTCAAAGTTTTTTCTCTGCCTAGATTGTGTATTGATTCAAGTCAATCAAATGAGTGGTATTGGTAACAAGATAAGAAATAACTCTTCCAGTACATTATCTTTTTATTAAGAGGACCATTTGTTATCGGTAAATTGGAGGGCTACTGATTTCTCGACACTTTGCTGTACCAGGAAACAGATTAGTGCTTTAGTACACAGTTAGAGATCTGTTATATGGGACAGTTTAGATGAATCAGTAGCCCTCTAAACTCGTCCACAATAGAGGACTCCTTAATTAAGCCACATAATCACACACTGATATATTGACATTCCGCTTCAGACATCTGGCCGGGTGGGAGGAGGGAGTGTGGGGCAGCAACAGCCTCAGGTGCGGGTGCTGACACTCAATCACGGTGATCATCTTGACTCTTCGCTCTTTAGGCTCCAGAAAGGTGTGTTCTCTAGAGGGATTTATTTTTTTAATGGTATGTACAGAAACTAATTTTATATATAAGGTACAGAACCTGTGTAACTATTATAGTATGCTATACAGTATAATTTAATGCAGTATAGTACAGTATAGCAATCCACATAAAACTAATTTTGATAGGTTTCTTTTTCATTGTCTCATATTACACACAGTATTTGATAGCTGTCCAAAACCAATTTTTTTTTTTCTATCTCAAATATCACATTGGGTTTTTTGAGCTTTTAATGTCTTTAGAATTCCTGATAGTGCTTTTGCAACTCATAGGAGATAATTTATTATTATACAATCAGTTAATATATTTGGATGGTATTATTTAAGATTGTGTAGTATCACACTCCCTATAGGTTCGTAAATCTTTGTTCCCTTCCATAAAGAATAAGTGGAAAAGTTAATACTGAACACAATAATCATCCCATCATTCTAAATTCTGTCAATTTTTCCTCTAGG
Source organism: Petrolisthes cinctipes (assembly GCA_033782935.1). Classification (NCBI taxonomy): domain Eukaryota; kingdom Metazoa; phylum Arthropoda; class Malacostraca; order Decapoda; family Porcellanidae; genus Petrolisthes; species Petrolisthes cinctipes. The sequence continues at coordinate 66,456 of JAWQEG010004045.1, read as the reverse complement.
TTGGGTGCTTCAGCTGCGTCCTGGGCCATCACTTCTGGGTCGTGCTGTAAGTGTGTTCACCAATCATCCAGAGGACCCGAGTGAAGGCTTCACCCGTTCACGCTACCGTCGGCTGCGCTGGATGAGTGACTCAAGGAACAAGGGTGATGACACTGCTCTGTATGTGGAAGTGACCTTATCCATGCCAGGCTCCTTCCACTACTACTTCACCTATGAGGATGGGTTAGTTGACTTCTTTCCTTTTTTCTTCAACACTGATTCTTTTATAGCTGTATTTCAAAGATATTGTACAGTACACTGTTTATTGATATACTACAGCAATTCTATGTACACCAGGCATTGATGTAAATGTTTTATTTTGTATACATGCTGTATACTTATACACATTACATATACATATACTGTACTTATACATTATCTGTGCTTGTATCCCTTCCTATAAGCAGTGAGGACCGTGTGAAGGCAGAGGGTTCTGGCTTCTTCCTAGTAGACCCGGTGCTGACAGTGGGGATGGATAACCAGCAGTTACCCCAAGACTGCATCCAGTGCCAGACAGTTTTATCAAAGTGCTTGGGACCATTGCCAGACTGGGAGCAGAGAATCCAAGTGGCATATGAGACCGGCTATAACATGGTCCACTTTACCCCCATTCAGGTATATTTAATAGCGACTGTATAATTGTACTGTGTTATTGTCTTGAATTATCACTTTATACTGTACTTTCCTCGCTTGCCCCAAAAGACCACCTAAGTTATCTTTGCAGACACCAAGAAACTGTCAACAGCCAATGGGTAGTCCTAGAAGTTTCTCATTGTGGTGTTGTTGTTTTCTGAAAGCTATAAAAAAGATTCATAAACAGTAGTATCATATAAATGCAGTTTTACTTCAGAATTCCTTAATGAACCTCTTTTTTTTTTTTCCTACAGGAACTAGGAGCTTCAAACTCTTCCTACTCACTGAAGGACCAGCATGCTCTCAATACAGAGTTCCACACTCCTAACCATCAGTACAACTTCAGTGATGTTGAAGCTATTCTTCGCAAGATGAAGGATGAATGGAAGGTGAGTGTTACCTTGGTTAAACTCATTCCTCAGGGTTGTTTGCATTTTGAAAGTAACATACATATTGTTGTGTTGACCATTTAAAGTATTCATCCTCATTGTACCATACTGTAGCTTCATGGTTACTGGGTTTGTAAAAAGACCACCCCAGAGTCAAACATGAGGACAATTAGGTAATAAAATCTACCTTATCTAATTCATATCTGGTCTCCTTTTCACTCATTGGACTTACTGACACTTGGAACTAAAGCATTGACAATTGCTACTACTGACACTACGTACTAAAGCATACCCCAATGTCTCTGCCACCAGATGTTGTCACTGACCGACATAGTACTCAACCACACAGCCAACGAGACCCCTTGGCTCCAGCAACACCCAGATGCCACCTACAACTGCAGCAACTGTCCCCATCTGCGTCCGGCCTTCCTGTTGGACAGAGCTCTCTACCGGGCATCCAAGGAGGTGGCTGAGGGCAAATGGGATGATCAAGGCATTCCAGTAGCCATCAGGGAGGAGGAACATGTTGAGGTGGGCTTCGGTGTTTTGGGTATTTCAGTACAGTATAGTAGTTATAGTAACATACTTTTTGTAAACCAAGACAACAGCAAGAGCAAAATTACCATCTGTAGGTTGTCCTTAGGAAGTCTGTTTGGAAAAAATATTTAGTTGATATCCAATAACATCTTGTACACAAGCTTCTTAAAGAAAGGAGAACATTAAGGGAGCAGTGTGCAAGGAACTTGAATTGAGTGAGCTTTTCGATCTCCCCTTCAGGTTCAATACTTATGCGCTGATTTTTCTACAGGCCATCAAGAACATGCTGCACACCCATTTCCTCCCGCAAATCAAGATACACGAGTTCTACACCGTGGACGTAGACCGCATCGTCGAGGAGTTCCGACGCAGGATATCGGGCCATATTCCAGTCACTACGAGCTCAGGGAAGCAAATCAAAGAAGGGCAGAAAGAGATTGTTATCAATCAGGATCCACAATACAGGAGAAGGGCTTGTACCGTTGATATGAACATTGCAGTTAGACTCTACAATTTGCCCAGGTAAGAGGGAGTGTTCTTATTGGTGTTATTTGATTAGAGGGTCAGTTGATGTAAAAAATTTGATCGAGTAATGATTCTGTCTTTCCATATGCTAGTTTTCATGTAACAGTACCTTGTGTTCGTAACTTTAAAAGTTTCTATGATAGAATTTTTTTTTTTTTTTTTAACTTTTTAAAATTTAGCATTGATGTTGTACCTTAAATGTGAAATTCCGAAATGTTTTATTGTACACATTTATGTTTAGAACATTATAGACAATAGCCATTGGTTGGTATTGTTATTTTTTCAATATTATCATTACTTTTATTGTAGACGCTCATAGTAATTTACTCACTGTTGTGTTTTTGTAGTGAGTCGAAAGGGAAGAGCCTCCAGGGTAGTGGGTAAGTGTTTTGTGAGGTTACAGGGTAATTGCCTGAGGTGAACTTCATCCCTATGCTTCATTTAGATTGTGGACCATTTTTTTAAACGTTCAGGAGAACAAAACCGCAGCTGTAGTAATTTTGACCATCTGTGTATCGCACCTGTTTGAGAGATGGGTCACACGGGTTAGTTGTAAGTACTGTATTCTGACGTTTAAAAAAATGGTTGAATGGCAGCTCCTCCCCCCCCCAGTCCCCTGTGTGAAATAATAAAATAATAATGCCTCCCAGGTGTAATCCCCACCCTCCAACCCAACAAAGGATATTTGGAATTAACCTGGGTGTTACTGGTGTTATTTATTTTTTGCAATTGAAAGAATTTCTATTTTCAATTTTTTGGTTTTGTAATAATACATGCTTTTAACTGCGGTAATGAGGATTAACTTTATCTGTACATATGTTTAGCTGTATATAGTGGGAGGTGTAGTGACCCTTGGCTGTACAGTATATTATGGTGCTTGTGTTGGTTGGGTACTTAACATGGTGTGTGGTGCTACATAATACTATTTACTATAGGATTAAGAGGAGGATGGGCACATGTTTGACCAACAGAGTTGTAAAGTATTGAAGAAAATACTGTATTCAGTACTTTACTATAGTACAGTACTAAAGTACTGTACTTTTATTTGGTATTTACCTTTTAGAAAGTAAATACCAAAAGTAACTTTCAATACAGTACTTCCATTATTACTTTATTATTGTTTGCTGTTTTTTATGCTTCACTAAAAATAACATAGTTGTTATATTTTCAAATAAAGGAGTTGACCAGTCACAGGTGCCCATTCACGTTTGAACCAATTATGTACATGTGTGCTTTCATATCTGGACCAATCAAGCACATTCTTTCATAATTATCATCATAGGGGTACAGTTCAGCAACACTCTTCGGCCTTGTGGTGGCTCTTGCAAGGTCAACGCTTCCTTCTGTTGATATGTTGTAGATGTTGCAGTCATGAAATTTGCAAGTAGTGATTCCTACCCTTTGGCATATTATACTGTAGCCTACTTGGAATCTTTGTTCAAGTACAAGAAGATTGTGGGAAGTTGGTGTAGCTATGTTGCTTGTTGAGGGCAATTAAAATTATTATGGGTATATCAGTGGCTCTGAGGAGGTATTTGGTTTCAGTAGCTCAGATCGGAAAGACTCTATTCTTCAATCAAATATTAAACTCCAGCTTTGCTTTAGTTAGATGGTACTTGTCCTGACTAGGGGTTGGAATAGAAGTCTTGATATCTTTTCAAACACTTAATGAAATTTTACTAATGCTAAACTCTGCACTACCTGCATCTGCTGTATGTGAGGACCTGTTTAGCTATGCAAGGATGATATGCACTCCTAGGAAGTTAGGGCTAAGTTTGGAAATCAGCTGCTATTAAAATTAAATAGCAACTGGTGTACAGATAAGGATTTAATTCTTATGTATGTTGTGCTGTAGTACTGTATATCATTTATAAGTGTGGATATTGTAGACAGTTTGTTACATCTTACTTTCAGTATTTTGGTAATTTATGAGCAAGTTACTTATCACTTGATGAATTTAAAACTGGATAAATGACATGTGAGTAACATTGTATCAAACTAATAATACTTTTATATCAATGTGCAACTTAACAGGCATAAGACATTTATGCAATATCGTCACCAAGACATGTTTTCCTGAGTATACTATTGGCTGGGGACTATGTGCAAGGTTAATTAGAGTAGGTGGGAGACAGCATACTTCAATTAGACAAGGGTTTTACATTTTTAGCAATATTTTATACTGTACATATATACTGTATTGATTAATGTGGATTGATTATTTACAGAAAATATACAAAAGGTTTAGTTACAAACAATCCCCGAGAGCCTATTTCTAGAAGGCTTTACATCCGGTACAGCAAGTTAGCTTTAGTTACTAAGGGTCTGTTGATGTTAGGATTTCAGTTTGTTAAAGAGCAATCTGAATACTGCTTATTGGATTAAGTTAATTAAGGATGATATTACAGTAGTTCACTATATATTTAGCTGTGAAGCAAATTCATATGCATTGTGGAAACATAGGAGGATGTAATATATTAGTGAATGGATGTGCATTTCATAAGTTGAACAATTTTCTTACTACTGTACAGTGTCATAAAATTTACGGTACCTTTCTCTTTTTGTTTTATGTTTTGCTGTGGCATAAAAAGAAGTAACAAAACATTGCCAACAAGGACTTCTCCTCATATGTTATTACTATATAGAAAATTCTCAGAAATGCTCACTGACTGGTCAATCCTAAAAATAACTTCCTGCCCCTCTAGACCAGAAGCCCCGAATGAGGAGGAGCGCATTGTACGTTGCTGTGCTGACCTGCGCCGCCGCCTTGAGGATCTGAATGAACAACGTGCCAGCGAGATCCAGGCCCACCTCATTCAGGCCATCGAATGTTGTCTGGGCACCATTAAGTAAGCATGCCACTGATCCTAAACTCAATATGGGAAGTGCAGAACCTTTCCCATAGATTAGCCATCACTGGAATTAAAATCAAAACTATATTAGTTTTCTTTTTGGCCACCTGGGAACATGTGATTTTGATTGATAATGGATGGATTTTTATATTTTGTGGGCAGATTGTCCATGCCATAAGTCGATAATGTTTAGGTTGCGAATTGTTTACATAACCTACACAATTGCTTCCTGCAGATACCAGCGACTACAACCTGATGGGCCAATGATAGCTGAAGTGTCTGAAGAAAATCCACTAGTTCCTCCGTAAGATAATTTTTGTTTTTTTCATACATAAAGTTGTACCATAATATACTTTACTAGTATTATCAATGAAGATACTGTACTTAAATTACCTCTGCTATATTTCGTATATATTAATTACTGTTGTAAGTTATCAGTGCTCTTGCAGGACATCAATTCATTGCCAGTGCATTGTGTATCCTTTCATTTTCATCAATAACAAATAATACTTAAACTATCTTGTTGCTCCAGATACTTTACTCACCATGGTAAGGACATTACCCTGGAGGAGGAAGAGGCCCTTATGTTTAGCCCTGATGCCAGCTTCCTTATGGCTCATAATGGCTGGGTTATGGGAGATGACCCGTTAAAGAACTTTGCCCGAAAGGAATCATTTGTGTACCTGCGTCGTGAACTCGTAGCTTGGGGGGACAGCGTCAAGCTGAGATACGGAGAGAAGCCTGAAGACAGCCCCTACTTGTGGGATCTGATGCGGCGTTATTGTGAATACACCGCCAAGCTCTTCCATGGGGTCAGGCTGGATAATTGTCACTCCACACCAATACATGTGGCTGAGGTGGGTCTTAGATAGTGTAGCCAGAGTTTTTAAAATGAATGAACTGAAGGTCCAAAGTTTGATTTAAATAAGAAAGATACAGGTAAGCAGACTCGTGTACAATTAGGAAACATGATAGAGGTATATTAAAATTTGTAAATATTGTAACTTATCGAATAGTTAGCATGTGTATTTTAGAGTATACTATACAGGAACTTTGCAGTATGATACACTTCTTTTTATCTTTCAGTACATGTTGGATGCAGCCAGGAAAGTGAGACCAGAGTTGTATGTGATTGCTGAACTCTTCACTAACTCTGATCTCACTGACAACATCTTCATTAACCGGCTTGGCATCAATTCACTGGTTAGAGGTAAGGTTTGGGGGATATTATTATAACTTTGAATGTTCAGAAAAATAGTACTGTAAATATATGTCAATGAGGCAAAAAAACTTTTTATAAATGTTTCCACACTTTTGCAGACTGTCACAGTTTCCTCTGGGGACTGGGATTTTATGTCTGGTCGATTGCTAGCATAATACATACCAGTCCTTATGGTGGCTTCAGATGTCTGAAGATTTTAGAAATTAAAACTTTGCAATGTATTTAAGGATGACTGAAGATTTTAGAAATTGAAACTTTGCAATGTATTTAAGGATGAGGTTAATGTAGACTTTAGTGACCTGTATGTGGTTGCTTCTCTCATATAAAACATTTACTGTAACTCCAGATCATACTTTTTCAGTTAAATTTTTTTTTATATCATACCTTAGTGCTAAGAAATTTATTTTACATTTGATCCTAGTGAATAATTCTCTCTATTTCGACACAGAGGCGATGTCAGCACCAAACTCGCATGAGGAAGGCAGACTGGTTTATCGCTATGGAGGAGAGCCCGTGGGTGCCTTCTTGCTGCCTCCCGTCCGGCCTCTAGTGCCCTCCATTGCCCATGCCATGTTCCTCGACCTCACCCATGACAACCGGAGCCCAGCTGAGGTGCGGACTGCCTGGGACATGCTTCCTTCTACTGCCTTGGTCAACATGGCCTGCTGTGCCTCTGGATCCAACAGAGGTTACGATGAATTGGTTCCTCACCATGTAAGTCTGCGGATGCAATTTTTTATTATTTTTGTCGTCTTCCCTGTAATGTTAATTAATGTTGCATGGAAATTGAAAAATACAACCAGTATATCAAATTTAATGGTAACTAATCTAGTGATTATAAATGTATTCACATAGGGAAAGATTGGGGTGGGATCTTGTGTGCTAAGAACCAAGTATGATTAATCCCATATAAATTATTTATAGGAATTACATATTATCATATTAAATAATATTGTACTGTATTGTACACATGCAGATTCACGTGGTAGATGAACAACGAGTGTACAATGCCTGGAATGATTCGGAACCTGAGCGTGGAGAGGTGGGGATCAGGTCTGGCATCATCAAGTGCAAGAAACTCCTCAACAACCTCCACTATGAACTGGGGGCAGGTGGATTCAACCAGGTGAGTGGGAGGTGATATGATTATTAATATTACAGTATTGATATTATGACCCTATGTGTCAACGGGCTTGGGAGAGTGGAGAGGGACCTGACATTTGCAGAAAGGCAATGACTATATGCTTTGAAGATATAAGGGAGAATGAAGTGACAGTAAAACTACAGAGGTACAGTATTAGCCTGTTAAGTATGCAATAATGGGTAAGGTGTATGGTAGAATGGTTATAGAATACTGTAGGTATGGAAAAAATAAAGAGTTGTTGGTGAATGACGAGTAGGGAGGCTTTCGTGGTGGCAGGGGAAATGAGGATCAGGTGTTTGCAATAAGTCGATTCTTGAAGATAGTCACTGAAAAAATTGGAAGTAATTAATGGCCTTTATGGATCCAGGAGGCTGAAAGTTGGGAAACAAGAGTACAGAAATTCAGTATGGGGAAGAACATAGGTAGGGTAGAATTACAGTACAGCCTACATACTTGTTATTATGAGGTCATATAGGGAAGATATACTGTTAATTCTATGTCATTTCATGCTTCTGGGTGTCAGACTTTACAGGCACCACATGCTGATGTTAATTTTCGAGGTTAAACTGAGAAATAATGTTTATATTAGCAATTTTTTATTTTGAATTAGTGATGGTAGTTTCATCCATAAAACAGTTTCTCTGCATATCTATTTACAGTGGCACTTTTTCTTGTCAGGTGTTTGTTGATCAGGTGACAGAACACGTGGTTACTGTGACCCGCCACAACCCCGTCACACATCAGAGTGTTGTCTTGGTGGCGTACACCTCCTTCCAACCGCCATCCCAAATTACAGATGCACATATCCGACCACTGAAGGTGCAGGGACGGCTAGAGGAAATAATTTTTGAGATGCAGATCAAGGGCAAGAAACCTGGGTATGTTATGACTCATAAAATTTTTGTTGTTGTACACTGTATCATGCATTACTGTTTATTCAAAATTCCTAGTATGCATATTTCTTTGGTAGAAATGGCAGGGTATCAAAGTCAAGAGGAAAATATGGCAGGGAAATTTATCATACTGTAAATCATTTCAGTACTAGAGTTAATAATGAGGTAATAATGATTAGTGGTGATACTCAACTAATGTTTGTAATCTTTCTGGTCAAGAAATTCATAAAAACATTCAACTGTAACTGTACTTGACGACCTAAATGAAACCATACCTTTGCTGAATTTGAAGTTTGAAATAAGACCTCTTACACTAGTCTTGTTTGGTCAAGCTAGTTGGTGAATGCAGATGTTCATGTTTCTTAGTAAATGATATCCCATTTCTGTACATCTTTCAGTGATGAGGAAAAGAACATCCCCGGCTTCTTTACTGCTGATTCTGAATACATCAACGGACTCTTTGGATTTGATGTGTCTGTGCGCGAGCGATTGCGACCCGAACAGTCAACCTTTGTGCGCGTCACCTCAGACCACGATGCAGAGATGACGGAATGCGAGTACACATCTGCCTTCACACCCGGCTCAGTTATTGCCTTCAGGTAGCTAATTTGTCTGTGTTGTATCTCTTGTCTTTCTGTTGCTGAATGCCCTGATTTCAAATGGTGTGGAAATAAAGTAAAGCCAAATTACAATCTGTCAATGCTCTTTTTCTCTTCTCGGCTCGTTTTGAACTTGAGTTGTTATATAATCTTGGAGCCTTTAACTCTTGCAAAACTTGGCTTATCCAGTGCCATGAAATTTCTACTCGTCTTGAACTTTGAAGCTAGCTGTTCTTTCTCTTTCCCCTGACATTTTGTAATTCTAGCTCTTGTGCTTCCACAAATGATGTAATTTGTGAATACCTGTATTTCATTGTTGTCTTAAAATGTTTTTTAGCTAATGAAGAGGATATAGATTCTTGTTTTTGCATTACAGACTCAGCCTATTACCACGAGCCCAGTCAGCTGTTAATAAAATCCGTGCATCCTTGTCAGAGTTTGGCTACAAGGTGAGGCAGTTTTCTTGGTTTGAGGTTTAATTAACACCATCTATGATTATGACTGCACTTTTACTTGCATCTAAACACTGAATCTCAAGATGGCTTGAATACGAAAAAGAAATGTTGGCTTTGAAGATAAAAAGGTCTGGTATTGCATTTACACAAACATACATTGAACTGTTATGGTATTAAGGTACAGTATTTGAAAATCTTGCTTCTCCATGCTGTACCAGGATGCAATATTTGTAAGTCAGCATTCTGATATTGTGCTTTACTCATCGTTTTGCCTGCTTCTCAACCAATATGGCATGTGGTGAAACGTGATGTTGCCATCTTCTTTGGACAGCAGATCTCAATGGTCACACAGTATCAAAGGAACTTTGGATTCCAATTTTGCTGTACAGTTTTGCTTTATTGAAGACTAATGTTCTATGATGCACTGCTGTTTTTATGAATCATTTGAGTGCTTTATCATCCTTGATCATGTAGAAATAGAATCACTATTGACAGAGCTGAAGATTGAACCCAGATTATGTTCAGCATAGTAAACCTTCTGAAGACTTACCATATCTGTTTGAAAGTAGACTTCTTCAGTGTGGAAACGTACTTGACATATCTTGCAGAATTGATCTGAGTAATGCTTAATTTAAAGTATTTTTTGTAGCTTTTTGTGTTTTGAGTGGGTTAATCATTAGTGTTATGCTTTTACAGGGCTGGGTTCAAATCTTGGGGTTGTGAATCATTACTAATTGTGGTATTGAAGTGGTATCATACACACAAATACACAATGAATAGCATTTTGGTGTAACACAGCATGCAGTGATGAAAATGGGAGGACACCAGCAAAACTTCAGCTTTTAGAGACACAGTATTGGTTAAATGCTTGAGTAATGTGTAACTGCCAGAATATTATTGGGATTATCTTTGGTGTTGCTGGAATACAGTACTGTATTGTACACAAATATGCATGTTTCACACATGCCTAATCAGTGGATGTTTCATGTTCCTTAGCACTTATGCATTGCCTTATATGTTTTTGTATATTGCTTCAAGTTGTTACTCATCTTACAGGTATTCAGTTCTTTTACTTGTTGTTAGGGCAGAAGCCATGCACATTACAGCAGGACTAAATTATGTAATATTTATAAGTGGTAAACATATCTGGTATTTATGTCACCAGATATTTATGTCTTGCTTTACCCTGGGAGCTTCTCACTGTAGGGATTATATACCATGGCAGTACTGTAGTTGGTGTTATATGTGCATACACACGTCATATCACTGGAATTATTACAGTGTCAAAAACAGATGGCTTAAACATCTCTTGGCACTGCTACTCAAACTGTGAAAAAAATATTAATACAGTAATGTGTATTTCTTGTATAACTGGAAGTGAAAAACATAAATAATCAATAATCAATGCAATATGAGCTCTTTCCTAATTAATGTTACTGACTTCTATCTTTTCAATCTTGCATCTTAATCACTTAAATTCCTTTCTTCATTGTGTCACTGACTGTTCTTGTTACCTTTTCTGTGTTGTATCTCAGTCTCTGAAATAACTACATATGAACTTCTTCCATCACTGTCCCTCTAATCCTCCTCCTTTGTTTATCCTTTCAGTCTCGCATCTCTGAGGTGACAACACACAACTCAACCCTGTCCGATATCGTGGATTCTCTAGGCCTTGTGGAGTTAAACCGTGTGCTGTACCGGTGCCAGGATGAGGAGCAGGATGAGGGACGAGGCTGGGGCACTTACAATATACCAAACTCTGGGCCCCTGATGTACTGTGGACTTCAAGGTACAATACTCAAATACTATATCAGTTATTTTTGCGAGACATTCTGATTAAAGGTCATGTACTGTATACAGTCTTCAAGGCCTAGGTTTATCTTGGTCTTATTATTTATGTTACCTATGATCATATTATTTACATGACACAATTGTGTAATGCATTATACCTATCTCCCTTAAACTCCAGGTATGATATCTGTGTTGAGTGAGATACGTGTACAGAATGACCTTGGCCATCCACTGTGTGGTAACCTGCGAGAAGGTGACTGGATGCCAGACTACTTAGTGGGACGTCTCAAGCTTGAGCCTTCAACCCAGCGTCTGGCTTCATGGCTTGAGGTGTGTATATTTTCAAGGCACTGTGTTGCTATATATTTCATTTGTACGTAAAACTGTATTGCAAAATAAATGTTTCAAACTTAAATCCTAAAGTTCCTTTCATTAATGTTCTGTCATTATCCCTGCAGGAGGTGTTTGGGTGGTTAAAGGATGTGCCACGTTACCTCATCCCAGCTTATTTCGACTCCATTGTCACAAGCATCTACCTCACCCTCATCAACCGTGCCTGGTCACTTATGGGAGAGTAAGTTGCTTCTTGGGGCAGTGTTGGTTTTCAGTACATTCATGCTTTAAACTTTGTTGATGTTTCATGTTAAAATAATTTGCACTTAATTTTATTCTTTATGTTTATATGTACAATTGCCACCACTTACAACATGTACAGGAGAAGGGGACTGACAACACTGACTATACCAGTTACAAGTGTAGGCAACTGTACAGTATGGTACCAATATTAGTGTAGTGGTAAGAAAGTATAGATGGTTTTTAAAGCATTTTCTGAATATGAGGTTGTTAGTGTGAGTGCTCTAGTATCAGACAGTTCAAGTAAGACCTTTTTTCCTTTCAGGTTTGTGGCACAAGGGTCTGATTTTGTCAAGGCACTGAGTTTGTGTTCGGTGCAGTTCTGTGGCACTGTGAAGTCTGCCCTACTGCCCCCACTCTCACCTAACCTCCTCCACCCTCAGCCCCCCACTGTGTCAGATCCTATGAAGGGACAGATACAGCTCTCTGCAACTATTGCTGCTGGTGAGTCAGGACTTCAGGCTTCATTGGTACTGTATTGATAGTTGGTTTCTATTGTCCCCATCGGAGGGAAAAATACATTACAGCACTTTGTTAAATTTGATATAACAACACCATTTAAGTTGCACACATTAATACAATAGAAAGATACACCAGTGTTATGTAATTCAAACACAAAGTACCCTATTTTTCAAATCACCTCTCCTGGATGGACCATAAGGTGAAGTACAGTGTAGGCTATGTGAAGACAATCACACACACAAATTGGTTAAGGCCTAGAGAGAATATCGGTAGTGTAGAATAATGGCATGAGCAAATATACTCAGCTTCATTGATCCAGTTGTATATATAGTGTTGCTTTGAAACCCTGATCTCCTTTGACCTGTTAAGCCTGAGTGTCAAGAAGATTGGGTTTTTGGTGAAATTTTTTTTAGTAGGAATTTACCTCTTCAGGTGTACCAGTAGCATTTCATTCTGCTGCTGTTGATTGATTGTGGGAAGGAATTGCAAGAAGTGTTTTTGTGTATTTTGGAGATATCAGAAGTTATTATCAAACGGTCAATTCCAAAATTTTAACTATCAGTTGGGAATACATCTAGATTATTGTTAAAGAAATTTATATTTATATGTATTATCTAATGACAATCTTCTTTCCAGGTTTACCACACTTCTCTGTTGGCTATATGCGTAACTGGGGAAGAGACACATTCATTGCCCTCCCTGGCAACCTCCTCATCACTGGCAGATACAATGAAGCCAGGTACAGTCTACGTTTAATGTTACAAGCAGTCATCCATTAGGGAAGAATCTAATTATACTGTATATACCGTAGATCATGAGTCATAAAGCTTTGGTGATATTATTGTGCAATATACAGTACAGTATTATATTTTTTGAAGATCCAGTACCCAAACATTAATAATAAAATTAATTTACTGTACTGTAGTTCAAATTAATGTACTGTATATTATTGTCGGTATACAATAATTATGAGTTATTAAAGGACATGAGAAAATATTATTGATGTCTGCAGTTATACTTATATTACAATACTGTATTAAGGTATTCCATCTGCATGAATTTCTTGGCACCCTCCTATGTCTTATATACTGTAGGGTAATATCTATGCCAATGCTTGACAGGTGGATCATACTGGCTTTTGCGGGAACCTTGCGTCACGGCCTCATTCCAAACCTGCTGGATGGAGGACAGAAGGCACGATTCAATTGCAGGGATTCAGTTTGGTTCTGGCTTCAGGCAATTCAGAGGTTGGTGTTGATTTATCCCTATTACACTCATCTCTTGCAGCTGTATAATAGATCAAGTTTAGAGTCATAATTGATGAGATATTTATGTGCAAACTATTTATATTTTATTTTTTTATGAAATATGTACTAAATAAGGCTTTTAAAGTGTTTGATATGAAGTTGATATGATTTTTTATTATATGAGTCATATATATTGATATGTATTATTGCAATTACTAACTGAGGGTGTGATAATTAATAGGTACGTGACCATGGCACCGGAAGGCCACCACATCTTGAAAGACAAGGTGTCACGTCTCTTCCCCACCGACGATTCAACAGCGCAGGAACCAGGCAGACATGTAAGTAGTGCGGAAATTTGCACCTTGGCATATATAGTCAATAAGGAGGGTCATCTGTTGTGGGGCAAATTGGAGGGCTACATATTTCCATAAACTCTCATAGAACAGTCTCCTTCATTGTATGTACTGATTCTTGGCATAGTATGAAGGAATAAGTACCGTAGCCCTCTAGTTTGACCCCAATGTATGACCTCGGTAATGTGGAGACCCCATCTGAGGGGGAGTCTTTACGGAAAGTGCTTGGGAAAGTTGGAGTCGTCTGTTGTCAAATCCTCTTCATGCAATCCTCTAGTTTTTATATCAAGTTGATGGTTAATATTGTTATTTTGTTTCTTGACACTTAACCACTGTTCCCTCTACAGGACCAGTTACTGGAGGATGTGATTCAGGAGTCACTACAACGGCACTTCCAAGGAGTGTCCTTCAGGGAGAGGAACGCTGGACATCAGATCGACAGGGAAATGTGCGATGAAGGTTTTAATAACAGGATTGGGGTGGATTTGGAGACAGGTAGGAAACTTGTGATCTCGCATAATTTTCTTAAAGGTTCAGAAATTTAAATTGTACATAAAAACATATAGTACAGTACAGTATTTTCTTTGATATTTCCCTGAACAAGTGTACATGTACTTATTTAAGGGTATTTTCATGCTGTTATATAATTTTTATAACTTTGATAAAACAGCTTTGAGATATTCAGATGCTGTAGAGATGTGAATGACAATATGAATACTATATGAATTATGGTGTCGAGTCAAAAGTCAGTGTGAACCATTTAGATTTTAGAACATAAGAGATGTGAATCCAGAGTGACTAGAAATTGTATAAATCAGTTGAAATTTACAAGCTTGTTCTTATTCCTCTCTCCTAGGGTTTGTATATGGAGGATCAATCCATAACTGTGGTACGTGGATGGACAAGATGGGTTCGAGTGAGCTAGCAGGCACCAAGGGAAAGCCTGCCACTCCACGTGATGGTAGTGCCGTCGAGATCGTAGGGCTGTGTAAGTCTGCTCTCCATTTCTTGGGACAAATGCACCGGGAAGGCAAATTCAACTACAACAGCGTGGAACGTCGAGATGACACTGGTAAGATTATTTAAAGAACTTCATTAGGCGAGATTTTTTTTTCTGGTGTACATTATACAAAAAATATTAATTAGAAAAAACAGTTAAACAATCATTATTACTTGATGGCTTGTTGTATCCTGGGAATGCCTTCATTTGTACTTTTTGATGCAGACCACTCTTAGTAAATTTTAATTCATTTAAGACATTGAGAAAACATCCTGAATATCATATTTTTTATGTTGAGAAAGTGTCAACTAATGTGGCCTTCTTCACCTCCTTCAGGCAATGTGACCAAATGGACATACGAGTTCTGGGAGAAGAAAATTCAGGAGAACTTTGAGCGCCACTTTTGGATAAACGAGACCCCCATGCCCGAGATGGAGCCCAAACCAGAGCTGATCAACCGTCGTGGGATGTACAAAGACTCTTACAACGCTTCACAGTTCTGGGCCGACTACCAGTTGAGGTGCAACTTCCCAATCGCCATAGCAGCTGTGAGTAACATTTTCCTTAGTACAGTGAAGGTTAAATATTAGGCACTTTATTTTGGAGAGGAATGACTAAAATTGTGTACAGTATTGAGATGTTTGCATGTAGATTTAGAGGACTGATGAAAAGACTAGGAATGAAGTGCTGATGTTATAAACAAACGAGGCTGCAAGAGACTGGAGAGTTGCCATAAGATAAACACATATGGTCATGCTTGTGAGGAAAAGCTACTGACTGGGAGAAACTCATGAGGGTAAATTGGAGAGCTACCAAAACCCCCAAACTATGTCATGAAACGACAGATACCGTATATGTAACATTGAGGTGATTTGTTTCATGGCATAGTTTGGAGAAATCAGTAGCCCTCCATTTATCAACGAGAGGTTCTCCTCTTCAAAGATCAATCGTGCTAAATAAACACTACTGCTCGTTCTTGCTAGGAAAAGCTACTCCAAAGAAAAATTATGCTGAATACCTGCCTAACCTTCCTAACTTTATCCCCAGGCTCCAGAGATGGTAAACCCACAGCATGCCTGGACAGCACTCAAGAAGGCAGAAGAGGTGCTGTTGGGACCACTGGGCATGAGGACCTTAGACCCTTCAGACTGGGGGTACAATGGTGACTACGACAACTCCAACAACTCGACGGATCCCAAGTTGGCTCACGGCTACAATTACCACCAGGGACCGGTCAGTGTTTGTTGAGTTTACTTATATGTCGCACTCGACATTATTATTACTGGCCCACTCTAATTCCACTTGACTGTAAGCTGCTCCTATTCTCCCTCCTTTTTCATTAATTCATATGGATTGATGCCTTCTTCACTGACAGCAACTTCTTATGTACTTATGAGAAAATAACGTATAATTCATTTTCTTTTTAGATAGACAATGTTTTTATTGCTTGCCCTTTGGAAAAATGTAAAATGTATTCACTTCAAACCAAACTATTATATTGCAGGAGTGGCTGTGGCCTGTGGGTTGGCTTCTTCGGGCTCAGTTGGCCATTGCTCCCAAAGTGGGCGGCTTTGAAGAGCTTGGCCGGACTATGGGCCACGTGAAGGCCCTCACTGCCCCACACTTGACTCACCTCCTGACCAGCCCATGGCGCTCACTGCCTGAACTCACCAACTCCAACGGTTCACTCTGCAAGGACTCCAATCCAGCACAGTCCTGGAGCACCGGCTGTGTGCTGGAGGTAAGATATATACCACACTATTTGTTAGATTTTTTAAATATATGTTTGAATGAGCAGAGCCATAGCAGATATGCATCATCTGAAAACTTATTTGATGGGAAAATTTAGAGTAAGTTTTAGGTATTCTGATGTTTAACAAATGGCAGGGTTATGATATGTATTTGCAAAGGCCAGGCTTCAGCAATAAAATTTTATGTTTTACCATTCTAAGTGTGTAAACAATATAATTGGAATGATGTTGATCAAGATAATGATGAGTTAAGTTGTTGATCTGGTGAGATATGTGACCTGGGGTACAAGGTGCAAGTTTAAAGTATGTTTTAAAGGTTTTTCTTTTTTATCGGGATAGTAGTAAGTACAGTAATAGAAAAGTGCTTGAAGTTTAAAGACATCTCCTTGAGTGAGATACATTAACTGAAGCACGTGAAGTGAAGGTGATATCAGAAACATGAGTTTTTGTGTATCTTGGACATCAAAAATATAGATACTGTACTGGAAATATAAAAGGCAATCCTGGCTACACTCATAATTGCCTGAGATAATGTAACTTGATTCAAAAGTCCCTGAATTGATTTTAGGTTATGACGAGTACAGTAATAATGATGGAGTTCCCTGTGGTTTTGTTATAGCTCTAGTTTTCCACCACACTGACACACATCTGTATGACAAACGCTCTTACCTCTTTCCTACACATCCCTTCTGAATTCACTCTAAGTTAATGTTTAGAAAGACTTGATGGATGACTAAAATCTTGGTGAGACATGTAATCCTTTAGTAGACTATAATATCAAGGGCTGTATTGGGCTTATTATCATATTCAGAGTATTTATTAAGTTTTATTTTTCTTTGCAGGTGTTGTGGGAGTTAGATCACATAGAGCGGGGTCTGAAACGCTCCAGTATGACAAGCATCTGAAGAGACTTGGGCTACACCACCATTCATGCTCTCGACAGCACCATCACCTCTTCCACACAGCAGCACCCCTCCCCACCGTCACCACCCTCCTCCCACACACAGTTCCCCCCTTTAGACAGGCAGCACCGGAGACTCAGCGTTCAGTCCCAGCATTCAGCCTTAGACTCGGCGTTCGTGGCTCCGCAGACCAGCAAGATCGTTATCACAACTAAGAATGTCGATCCATCAACCTCGTTTGTGAAGGAAGTGGAAGTGGGAGACACCGTTATTTGTTATGTTCCGCGTAATGTTGTGTTCAGTGAGGAACCAAATTTTTTTGAAACTGTGCATGATGTTGTCCATGTCAAATGTTCCCAAAGTGATATAAACTTTTCCATGGCACTCATAGCAAAGCCATACAAACTCCAAGAAAACTGCCTTGTTGTCTGGGCAGTTGATGACCGAATCAGACGGCATGCAATGTGGAGTAGCCCGGAGGATTACTCAGATTTGAAATACCAAAAACCCCCAGTGAGTGTCAAGCAGCCCTGGTTCAGAGGAAGGGGAGTGCCCAAGGGACGTTTACTCCACCCTTCCTCTAGAGGCCCTGTCATGACAGGTCCTGTATACCAGACTGCAGGATCAGGCTCAAAGAAGTACCAAGGGAGAGTTCCATCCATAGTAGCTTTGCTCACCAGCCATGCAAAGAGTCACTATAAAGCTCAGAAAAATGTAATGCAGCAATCAGAAGTACCCCAGCAACCTCAGCCACCATACCAGGATAGCTGTCCCAAGTCAGAAAAGGCATACTGGCAACAAAAGAGATATGCTCCAGTTTCGCAAGAGATACACAAAGCGATGGCAGAGAACAAGCCATTGCAAGAAGCTGGCATCTCCAGGAGAGGGAATGAAAAGGAGGACATTTCAGAAACATCTGTCCAACAAAAGATTGATATTTTCAAGGAGAGAGGGTATGGATTTAGCTACCACCTGAATCCACCAACCACAACAGGATCTCTGACGAGCCGACCATCTGTCTTAAACCTCCCGCCACCACCACAGATTCCCCTCCCACCTGTGCCAGAGAACTCGGACCCAGCGATACCAGGACCATCATCTAGAAGTGGCCCAATGTTTGACTGTGGTCAGCCATCTGTACTGGATGGAGGGACAGGCTTTAAAAAGTCACACGAAACAAGCAGACCACATGGGTACAAGGCTCAGAAAATGTCCGAATCGGTCTCCTTCGTCAACCCTTACGCACGGCAGGTGGACTGTGAACCGTTCTGTAAAGATATGAAGCCAGAGGATGCCAGTCTCATCATTACACCTCACTCTGAGAGGCAATGGAGAGAATCCACTTGTCTTTTTATCCAGGATGATATTGTAAAACCCAGGCCAATCAACAAACAGAAACTTTCAGCCGTATTAGTTTTGTCCTTGTTTGTTGCCGCTCTTACGGTCTTCTATTTAGTTTACTTCCTTTAGCCTTACTTGTAATTCTCCTCAATTTGGTTGTAATCTGTTTGTTATTTTTGTTTGTCTTTTCCCTCCCCTATGTAAGTATATTTCTCGAGACACTTTTAGATGAGATACCGCACGCTGTTCTGGTGGAGCTTACATAGACTCAGTGTTGTAACTTACATGACCAAACATTGTTGTGCTTCAGTGGAGTTAGAACAATAAATAACCTCCTAATAAGATTTGAATATATTGCTGGTATTCAGGTGTCCAGCAAACAATAATGTACTATAGCATTATCCTGAATATTTAATTGTTCTTGCGCTTCTGAAGCCTTGTGTAAATCAGTCATATTAGATAAAAAATTTAAGTAATTTATAGTGCATTGTTATCCATGACATGCTTATAGCTTATTGCATGTTTGTGTACTGTAATTATTAGATGTCCATTTTTACCCGTGTGTTGCCTATAATAGTTCTCCATACTGTTAAAAAAATCTTATATTACAGAGTGTTGCTTTATGAGGATGGTGTTGTTTTGATATTTATAGATTATATGCATAGTTTATTGTTTATATATATATTCTTGAAGCTTGAATAAATAATACATATACAGGTTGTTTATAATGTCCATGAATAGGAAACTTGATATAGTTAATGTTACATAGTCTGACCCAGGGTGATCTTTTATTCTCAAATCATTCTAAGGAAAGAAGAAAGAAGACTGTTTAGTACTGTACATGATTTGTAGACAGACAAAGACGGTTTGATACGTCTTTTAAAATATTATAAATAGGATACTTGTTTTGTTGAGTCAGTAACAAAGATTGAGCTGCTTCACACACTGGGCTTCACTTTATACAAGGGTGCATGCAAAGTCTTTTATATATAATTATAACCTTGGGTGCATGAGTCCCCTGTACATACTAAGACGGCTGCTTTGTGGCGGTATAATATTAATGGAATCTGTGCACCCTACCCAACTTCTGTGTGGTAATTGTAGCTATAGATAGTTCTTTTTTTACCTTAAGGACATGCCCCATCACTTAAGTGAACGTTAGCGCTAAAGGTCATGAAGTTAGGTTACATAAATAGATATTGATGGTAGATAAACATCGTGAAAAAACACACAGTAAAAAAACAGGAAAACAGTGGTAGGCCAGCTGACAACAAAATAATAATGTGAATACAAAATAAAGATTTGATGATAAACCTAACGACAGTAATAATGATGACGATGACGATAATAATAATCAACATAGTACAGTATTCTTAGTAGGCCTATACACCTACAGGTAATCCGACAATGGTTATATTGCAGGTTAAATGTGAACTCTACATCTTTTGGGGTCGAGAAATTATGAAACTAGATTGAGGATACATTGTTGGACATCATTTTTGTTTTAAGTTCTTTATTTACCTTTAGTACAAGCCCCAACACTCTGGGGAACGTTGCCGATAAAGGCCTTGAAGTTATTTGATACATGGTGGGAAAATTTTATGAGTAAATATACGTAAACAATTGCAGTATACATATTACGAATTTACGATACAGTAGGTGTGCAACAGGTCTGCAGTTGTCAGTGAGGGATAATCTATGCGAGAGTTAGGGGCTTGACAGAGTTTGCATATCGTTTGGTCTTTAATTATATAGCTCTTTAATTATTACTTTTATTATAAGAGACAATACTCATGAAAACTTTGCCGGTCCGTGTAATATATATGAGAGTACCCTAAGGATGATGATAACCAGGAGAAGAAATGAGGAATGAAAGAGTGAGGAAGAAAATGTTTGGGTTTATGGAGAAACTAAACCTAAATTCATGGCCTTCAGTCGCATCGTTCCCCTAAGTGTTGGTTGGGGCTGGTACTAAAGGTATGATATATATAGAACTTGAAAAAGAAAATGTTTTTAATAATCTTTCAAATGTATAATCATATTTCAACTTCTTTCCTCGCCGTGTAGAGATGTAGCCTCGATAAGTTAGACAACGCTTCAAAGATATGGACACAGTAATTAAATATTTTTCATATCCTACCGACTCCAATTTCTCTCTCTCCATCCAAAATTTGTATCTAGAGTCTTGTTGAAGTTTCGAATAATTTGACATACTAGTGAACCAATTACAACGCTTATCCTTCTTCATATTTGCTTAAGCTCGTTGAATACTCAATTAGGCAATTCGAAGCAAGCCTGGATATATATTTTGGATCGAGAGTGTACAGTACATAAACCGTTGTAATACGTAAATCCCTTGAACCAACTACTGTACAGTACCACTTCTATACAGTCAACTACCACTACCAATTACACTAAGGGTCGATTTCACAGTCGTTCGTAGTGGTTTGTAAGCACGCAAACGAAAGAATCTTAGCCGTGTATATGATTTATGGATGAATTATTTAATGAATTTGGTGAGTAAACTATGCAGTGATCATCATTATCTAACTGTTTGATAGATTTTGTGAATGCGGATGCTTAGCTTTTGGAAAATAATGAAGCCTTACAAGTATGATTGGTTAGGAAGCTAACATACAAATATGACTGTGGAATCGACCCTTAATAGCCAACTACCAGTCAGAGAGTTTCCATAATTATATTGCCTGAATGTTAATTAGTTAAAGACGTGGTCAATATTCCAGGCAGTAGAAAATTGTGTACGAGACATTTTTGTAAATAACTAACAGCAATGAGATAAACATACACAGTCTTATCATGATTTTATTACTTGTCGGGGGAATTGGTGATTGGAGGATTTAATTGACTGCAAGATGTAGAGTTTTGTCATTCAGAAACACGTAATTAAAATTATATTGTTCCCAAAGTTTGAAGGAAGAAGCAAAAAATAAATATGGATATCCAAGTAATTTATTCCAAAGAAAATTGATACGTTTAATAAGAATCTGAAGTACAAGATGTGCGACCTCCACGTTCTATGCTCAGATAATTGGAGATAGTTTCAGTTGATTGTTCATATAACTTTAATATTGTCCTTGGGATGAACAGAGAATTAACTCACTGCAATAGTAGTAGACTGGAGCCTAAAATACGTACACAGTAATGTTTGTACATACATAAACATGGATATATTGTGAAAATACGTAATTACGAGGCATTTGTATTCACTTGCATGGCATCTGTGAGTGCTGGTAGTCACGTGATATGGGAGGGGGGGAAGGGTAGGGCAGTAACCGAGGTGATGATGGACCTTCCACTCACCACCGGCTTTCAGTCTGCTGTCTGCTCTTGTTGTGTGTGAAACTCTCTACTCAGGCTCCTGTTGCAGTTCTGTTTGCAGTGGCATGTATTCCGTATCATGTCCAGGTAACATTTTAAAAGTTTTATTGTGATGGATAATTAGTGTGGATTGAATTCCGATTATATTGTTTCTTGGACTAACGTGTCTAGTTTGCAGAAGTTCAGAAACGTCTTGCTCTTATACTTACCAAAGAAAACGGTGAAGAACTTGTAGATTTCTTATGGTCCCAACCTTTAAAACTGGTCATTCAATACAAATAAACCCCTTGTCTATCATATCTACTGTAAACATAAGTGACACTAGTTTGCATTGTTACTCTCGGAGTGCATTCCAATGGTCGAGAACTCTTAACAATATCGTTGACCAACTAATACTTTGATCTGCTCCTAATAACCTACTGTATATCCACTCCATCCGCCATATCGACTACCCATATGTAAAGTGGGCTTCTGTTGTCGGTGTACAGTGCAATGTGATTTCAGTGTTTGGAAGAGGTCTAGCTGCTTTGAGATGTACAGTCATGGTCTAAGGCCCTGCAACCTGGTGAATAAAGGCGAGCCATTTAATTGAATCTTATGAACCAAAATTGCAGAGACCAACCGCTATAGTTTCGGATCCTTTTTAGAAGCCATCTCATGGGAAGGTGTTGCAGGACTATTGACCATGACTGTACCATAAGCTCTTGCATTACATAGTGGCACTTTTAATTGTAAATGAGCCAATCGTGGATACCAGTGAAATAAAATGGTGTTAAATTGTTATCCTAATGGTGAAGTGTAGAAAATATGCCAGATAAAGCAGTGTTGGTGTTTTCAGGATGGCATTGAAGTGAAAGATGGTTTGCTCCAAAGTATATATAGTGAAAGTTAGAAAACTAATTGAAGCAATCGATGACTATAAAGAAAAGTGGTTCTCTAATGGTATATGTTAATATTCGGTGTTGCCTGTGAACTGAAAGATGGTTTGAAAAAAATGATCGAAGGTGCAAAACGAAGCAAATTTGTAAATCCCTCGATTGAAAATGATTATAATCTTCATTCCTAAGAAAAAATCTTTTTACAATTTTTTTAAAATATTACTAAAGGCGAAAAAACATGCAAGTGAAAATTAGTGAAGTGGTAATTATAACTCGTGAATAGAAGAAAAATAATCCCTAACGTTAAAACACACAGCCTTAAGGCAAAAACACGGGCACGGGCAACTTGGTGAAATTCGCTCTCCTTTTACCAGTGTTACCAGATCTGTCCAAGGCAGCAATTGGATACTTTTGCCCACCACCCACTCACAAAATTGGTAACTGTCTGCACGCCGTCTTTTGCCTCGTGTGGAAGGGACTTTAAGGACCCCCGTGATGTAGTCGGGGAAACTGAAGATTGTCCTCCAAATATTGCCATGAAACGCCACATACATTAACGTAAATTGTTTTGTGGCATAGTCGGGAGAAATCAGAAGCCACCCAGGTCTCGTGCAAGATCACAGGGTCCCTTAATAGCTGTGGAAGTGTTGCCTCTACGTTTAGCATGTTTAGTGCACATATCAAGGTTATAATTAAATGATAAACCTCGATGAAGTCCTGTTGAAGACGATGCCAAATTTGTCGCCTGTCAGGGGAGGATGGTGAGTGTTCTGTGCTTTTTTTAATGTTTAGTCTAGGTTCTCATTTCCCAGTTAAGTACCCTCGGAGTTAAAACAATCTTCCCATACCCCCACTAATGACACTGCAGGAAATATATAATGGTACTACATTAATTCAATTTACGGTGGTACTGAAATCAATATCATATGACGCTCCCTATAATCAGTATTATGACTTATTTAGGACCCTGTGATGTAGATTGGAGTTGATGAGTCCTCCAAATATAGTCAGGAAACGCCACCTATAGGGATTAGGGAAGGAGCTTGTTTCGTGGCATGGTCAGGAGGAATCGGAAGCCTCCAATTTTCATACACGAATTTTAGCAAAAACATTCAAATCTCAAACCATTTCTTATATGTGCAAGAGTGGAACTCTAGTTGTATTAGAAATCGTTTTGAATCTGAGTATAGGGTGTGTAGAGGTCGAATTAACTGTTTAAAATATTTTTTGAGCAGCCATCTAAATACTGTGTAACATCCTAAGAAGCCTGCATGGTGTAGGATGTTTAATGACTCTTACGTGATTCTATGCGGTTTATTTTGGAGAATTTCTAAACTGATTCCATAAAACTATCAACGAAAGTTTTCTCTCGGCCAGCCACAAAATCTGTTAATTGCCTGCGGTTCGAATGACAAAACACACGTCGCCGTAAATCTTCTGTTACTTTGTAGTTCGAACCACAGGTGATTGTGTTGCTTTGTGGCTGACTGACGGAACTAACTTGTGTGTACAGCCATGGATAATAGTGCTGGACCAGGGTCCAAGGAGTGCTGAACAGTTCGAACAAGTGAATTTTCCTAACCATTGTCAACGTTGAGAGGTTTAGAAGACTCACTTTTTCGAACTGTTCAGTTGGTCTCCAACACTGCTTGGACCCTGGTCTAGCACTATCATCCATGGCTGTACCATAGCTAATAGTCCATGTTTTTAAGCGGGATCAAGTAATTGGGAGGAGGGAAGAACAGGCTGGAGAAGACTAACTTTCATTTTAAAATGTACTCGGTCGTGCTCCTAACTGTAATAGCTCAGGCGCTCATTTCATTCTAATGACTTGTGAATACCGTCCTTGTTCCCTATCTCACTAAAGTTTTCCCAATATCACTCTGACTGAGGGTCTCTTGATTCCTTACAACTTTGCCCTTCTTGAGTATCCATTGGCCACCTTCTTTTCTCTTACTTAGCTCTTCTCTATATTTATCATTCGCTTCCCTCTCCATGTTTGTAAGGTCTGGGGCAATAATGATCTTAATGTCTTCATTTTTATACAGTTCTTTGCTTTTTGCCACCAGTGCCCACTTAACCCCTACTTTATTGAACTGGATCACTAAAGGCCTAGGCAGCTTTTCCTTCACTCACACGTCCTATACGGAAGTTCTTTTCTATCTTGGCATCTTTCGCTTTCATCACATCATGAAAGATTGCCACAAATATCTTTATCCTGTCTCCACTTTGTTTTCGTCCTTCTTACTTTCAGGAACATTGAACATGATTATGTTTTTCTTCCTTTTTTCACTCTCCTGCATTTCTTCCAGAGTTTCTACGACTTTCTCAGTAACTTTATGCACCATTTCTACCTCGGACTTCCCATTTCCGCTCGATGTCTACAATAATTTCTTATTCTCATTTGGTGCCTTCAACTGCCTCATCCTCCATAATATTTTCCATACCTTCCCAGTTCTTCTGGTTATTTTCATTTTCTTTTCATACTCTGGAGGGACAGCCTCCTCGGAATCTTAAACCTTTTGGTTCCAGTTACACTTCTCTAATTCATACATTTTACTACTTCTGCATTTTTCTTGTACACAACTATGAGTTCGTCTCATTTTCATATTTACCTGCTGATCCATTTTCCACTCGTCACTGCCAGGCTTGCAGAACCACACTATGTTCTGGACAGCTTTTAGTCCTGCCACTGATAGCCCCTCACAAGTTGTTTTCAAAATCTACATCTTGAACATTCTATGCCGTCCGATTCCACCCATCGGTCACAGGCGGGACATACCTTACCTCCTTGTTGGCAGTCACTTCCTCACTACAATTTCCACAGATATTATCTTCATTCACTTTTCCAGTGTATTCAGATTCTGCACTTTCCCTTTTCCTCTTTTGTCTTTACCACTACTATTTTCAACACTAGCCATGGCTTTTGAATTTATATTTCGGGAACCAGACCTGCCAAAACTGAGCTGTTGTGTTGGCAGTGTTAACAGCTGTCGTACCAGTTACCACTTACTTACCAAAAAGTCAGTAGCCATAATATGCATCAGGTGGCACTTTGAATACCCTGATGGAGTTCTAAACCAGCAAGTATATATGACGAGATTAGCGTTGATTGGTTGACTGGTATATATAAATGTTAGATGATTAAAGATCTGGTTGCTTATATTGGTTCGTGAATGTACTAACGTCCACAAACTAATGTTAAAAGTAATATATATTCTGGTTAGATTTTGTAATAGCTGGCATTGTTTAAAGATGATAGTCTAGTAATTCTTTATTATAACGTGCCAATCTTTATAGTTTTCATTTTGCAGATGGATCATTCCTAGGGAGGATTTTAGTGACTGTCCTTAAGGGGAGAGTATACTGTGGGTACATTGGAGTGCCTTGATTCCCCCAACCTATGCCATGAAACAGGACCAGATGAACAAAAATACTGGTGGCCTGTTGCTTCGAATAGTTTGGAGGAATCAGTTGCTCCAAATTTACCAACACTGTACTTCCCCCTTAATGTTAGTGTATCCACCAATATGGATTGTGTTCATGACCATGGAGAAATTAATTACCCATCTGGGAAGTGTCTGTTTTACATGAGTTGCTCCCATACTAATATTATCGTATGTATGTTTTTTCAGAAATATTTACAATACATTAAGAACATTGTCATCATTCATGCTTTATCAATATGGGTTTAGCAATTAACTTAAGCTCCAGTTAGTCTATATTTTTTTTTTATTGCTAGTACAATCAAGATATTTCTTTGGTAAGGTTCGAGTTGTAAACCTCACTTTTTATTGATCGATGGTGCAGAACTGTCACAATATTCATTCACATTTACTGATTCGTCATTCGTAAAGATAGAGTATATTTTCCTAGTTCATTTAACTTAGAATAAATTTACTGATCTTGTTGCTGCTTTGCCAATGGAAAAAAAAAAATTATATTGACTTTATAAATTATACTATGATAAAATCAGACTACTGTATCTCGTCTGTGTTTATTGGTATTGTATGAAGGAATGTGTAGCCCTCCAATTCACCTTAAGGGACCCTGTGATGTAGTCAGAATATTGGAGGTAGAAGTCCTTCAAATGATGCCACGAAACACACACACACACACACCTATATGGAAGGAGCGTGTTTCGTGGCATAATGAGGGGGGATCAGAAGCCTCCAATTTCCATACACGATTACATGTAGGGTTCTTGAGGGAAATAGTCTCTAACATAAATTGGGAAATGGCATATGATAAAGGGAGAAATTCATGACTGTAAATCACTCCTTGTTTATACTCTTTACTAAGTGCTTTATACTGTTTACTATTTACTCCTTCAAATGCCGTGTCAACATCTTTAACCAACATACGAATTCCCTGGTGTGAGGTGGGTAGGATTTTGGCACACCTTCGAACCCAGACCAGTCCCTTTTCAATTGTACGGTGGCTCCATTCCTCGAGGGTCTTGCCCCCCGTGGTGATGCATTGCCCTATTTAGTACAGAGGGCAATGGGTGATGTGGGCAGTGCTGTATAGTGTTTTTTTTTTTTTTTTTTTTTTTTTTTTACCTTTCGGACCAGTGCTATTAATTATTAGCTTTAAATTCATCTGTCATTCCTTTCCTTTTCTCTGCCTGTGGTCATGTGGGTAGCACTATAAGACATTAGTCATGGCGCCCCTTCGCAAACATGCTACAACGATAATACTAAGATTTTTTTTTTTTTTTTTTTTTTTTTTCTAAATTGAAGGGATTCCGATTCCTCCAAACTCACAGAAAAATAATTGCCTCAACGTTACAAATTAGGAATCTGCTTCGTGAATTG
The DNA here is from genome assembly GCA_033782935.1 of Petrolisthes cinctipes. Taxonomy (NCBI): domain Eukaryota; kingdom Metazoa; phylum Arthropoda; class Malacostraca; order Decapoda; family Porcellanidae; genus Petrolisthes; species Petrolisthes cinctipes. Next base: position 38,651 of record JAWQEG010004045.1, on the reverse strand, counting down.
GTTTGGGGGAATTCAGTAGCCCTTTGATAATTATACCAAAAAGAGGTTTATTTAGTTTTGGCGCTCCTTCGTACTCCAGTCACTCCTTTATTTTCAAACCTCTTATTTCTTACATCCCCTCCCCTACTCTTATTTCTCCTCCCCTCCCTTCCCCTCTCGTTTCTCCTCCCCTCCCTTCCCCTCTCGTTTCTCCTCCCCTCCCTTCCCCTCTCGTTTCTCCTCCCCTCCCCTCCTCTCCTCTCGTTTCTCCTCCCCTCCCCTCCTCTCCTCTCCTCTCGTTTCTCCTCCCCTCCCCTCCCCTCCTCTCGTTTCTCCTCCCCTCCCTTCCCCTCCTCTCGTTTCTCCTCCCCTCCCCTCCTCTCCTCTCGTTTCTCCTCCCCTCCTCTCGTTTCTCCTCCCCTCCCTTCCCCTCTCGTTTCTCCTCCCCTCCCTTCCCCTCTCGTTTCTCCTCCCCTCCCTTCCCCTCTCGTTTCTCCTCCCCTCCCTTCCCCTCTCGTTTCTCCTCCCCTCCCTTCCCCTCTCGTTTCTCCTCCCCTCCCTTCCCCTCTCGTTTCTCCTCCCCTCCCCTCCTCCTCTCGTTTCTCCTCCCCTCCCCTCCTCCTCTCGTTTCTCCTCCCCTCCCCTCCTCCTCTCGTTTCTCCTCCCCTCCCCTCCTCCTCTCGTTTCTCCTCCCCTCCCCTCCTCCTCTCGTTTCTCCTCCCCTCCCCTCCTCCTCTCGTTTCTCCTCCCCTCCCCTCCTCCTCTCGTTTCTCCTCCCCTCCCCTCCTCCTCTCGTTTCTCCTCCCCTCCCCTCCTCCTCTCGTTTCTCCTCCCCTCCCCTCCTCCTCTCGTTTCTCCTCCCCTCCCCTCCTCCTCTCGTTTCTCCTCCCCTCCCCTCCTCCTCTCGTTTCTCCTCCCCTCCCCTCCTCCTCTCGTTTCTCCTCCCCTCCCCTCCTCCTCTCGTTTCTCATAAGTTATTTTTTCATTTGTATTTTACTATGGGTTTCGGACCCGTGAATCATCGTTTTATGCAATTATCTTCCAAAGTAATTGCTGTATCGGATTGGTACTTTGGCACAGTGTAGAACACGCCTCAACCTATTTTTTAACAATGTAGTGCAATGGCAAATGTTGTTAATTAGGGAGTTTACTCTTGATTCTGATGGCATAGCCGAGCATTGCCAACGTTGGTGTACTGGTTATAACTTCATATATCTACATATAATATACCTAGTTTGAGCGATCATGTGAGGGTACATGGTATATGACTCGCTAGGTATATTATATGTAGATATATGTAGTTATAACCGGTACATTGGCATTCGAACACTCACTACTCCCCAATCCCGTCCATCCCTACCACCCTCCCCCCCGATCATTCTCTCCTCCCAATCCCCTACCTCCCTCATTTCCCCCATTCTCTCCTCCCACATCTTTTCCTTTGCCTCCCCGTCATCCCCTTGCTTATCGCCATTACCATATACAGGGTGATTCAGAAATGCGTGCCGAAAATCCGCAGGTGTATTCCTGGCACATAATTGAATGTAAATTAGTCAATAACGATTTTGGAAATTCTCAATAGTTTATAAGTTATAGTGCCTTCAAGGTTTGAAGAGTGTGTTTAAATCTAGGGATTGTACCATAATCTTTCAGACACGTGTGAAATTACTTAACTCCCATGAAGGCATTGGAAACACAGTAAAAGTTACTAAAGAATATGACAAAAGCTGTAGAGTGTACAGTCACAGCAAAATTACCAGGGACGGAGTTTCAGGGATTATGGTACAATCCCTAGATTTAAACACACTCTTCAAACCTTGAAGGCACTATAACTTATAAACTATTGAGAATTTCCAAAATCGTTATTGACTAATTTACATTCAATTATGTGCCAGGAATACACCTGCGGATTTTCGGCACGCATTTCTGAATCACCCTGTATACATAACGTATGTTATGGTAAGTATTGATTATTCAAATATACAAAGTTACAGTGCAAACCCTCTGACAATTAAAGCTATGATATAGGGTGGTGCGTGAACTAAGAGTTCGTGATAGCATCTGTATTATTATGTAGATATAATGTGTACAGTCTGCCTCATGAATTTGTATACACCACTGTGACATCAAGGGTTCGTAACTAGAAAATCAAGCTAATTAATTAACTCCAAAGTTATTTCTTAATGTTATATGGCTAATACTTGAATCAGTCGGCGGAATAATCCCTACATTATGAGTAGAATAAAGACCCTTATAACCATTACTGTGTACAAATTCCTGAGGCCGACTGTACATGTACTATTTCAATAGGGAATCGAATAAAATTTCATTCCCCAAACAATCGTGTGCATTTACTATTTCAAGTGTCTCTCGTTTTCACATGTTAATAATAGTGTTGGGCCTAATGAGTAGGCATCAAAGTCAGAATAAATTTATTCCATGACTGTTTATTCAAATTACAAAGTTACATAGTCATAAATTGATTGAACTCCTTAAAAGCCACATTATAAACATCTACATAAAGGTGGAGACACACACACGGGGGAGGGGGGGGGAAAAGATGGGGGGGGGAGGGATGGGATGGGATCTAAACTACATTCGAATGTGTACACTCGGATACCAGTCCCTAGCCCACCTGAGTCGAAGCCCGAGATCTGAAGCAGGGAGTGTCTGGACGACAGCCCACCCAAACCAACACAAGGCTACACACACATTTCGAACCAATGGAAGCTTTGGGTGGGCTAGGGACTGTGGTATCAGAGTGTACACTCGCGGTCAGAAGTTGTCCTGATCCCTTGCCATGATGAATCGCAACTAGCCGAGCTTTGATGATCCAAACAACTGTGTGTTATAGGTCGACACACCGTTGTTCGAACCTTTAAAACTAGGCTGTTTGCGAATCATTTTGCCAGGGGATCGAGACACAACTTCTGTACAGTAGTCCTGCCTACTCATTTGACTTTGACTTTAAACGCTAAGAGTAAACTCCGTAATTAACAGCACTTGTCATTGCACTACATTGGTAAAAATTTGGGTTGAGGCGCGTTGTACACTGTGCCAAAGTACCACTGCCATACAACAATTACTTTGGAAGATAATTGTATAAAACTATGATTCACGGGCCTTGAAACCCATAGTAGAAGGTTTATCTTTTCAAATATCTATATAATTTTATTTCACTTTATTCGTATTTCCGTTATTCATTTTTCCGTTATTCATATTTTCTTTTATTTCAGTTTTCCTTTCAATTCAAATCAAATACTTATTTTAACAAAGAATTCATTATACTTTATTTATAGTATCCTTTTTCTTCATTTTAAATATTTATAAATTATTATTTTATGTATATTCCTTTTTCTTCATTTCAATAATTTGTAAAGTATTAGCTTATACTTTATATTCTTTTTTCTGAAGTTGTATTATTTTTATTATACTCCCGCTTGATCGAGACTTAGACCGTATGTAAGGCCATTCACTTATGGGACCCTGTAATTGTGTATGACACCTGGTGGCTTCTTATTCCTCCTGACTATGTCACGAAACAAGCTCCTTTAAGGTGGTAATTCGTTTTTGGTACAATGGAGTGCCTTGATTCCTCCAAAGTATGCTAGGAAACAGGACCAGAAGAGCAAAAATAAGTGTTCTGTTGCTTGGAATAGCTTGGAGGATTCAGTTGCTCCAGATTTACCAACACAACTTCCCCTTTTAATGTAGGTGGTGTTTCGTGGCAATGTTTGAAGGACTGCATCACGGGGGAGAGTACAGTGTTATTAAATCAGGAGCAATTCGTTGTTCCAAACTGTTCATTTCAAGCAGCTCTTTATGTTGCAACATACAAAGTTGAGTATAAAATATAAATTGAAGTTTTTGGCAGGAAAGGATAATTAGTTGCTCTTTCGTTAGTGAAGTGAGACTGGTAAATATAATTGAGATTAGTCTGTAGTACTTCTATTGAGTCTAAAGTGAGTTAATTAGTGAGTGTTAAATGACAAAAATATATAATAATAATTCTTGACTTAATAATTATGGAGTTAGAATGAAAGTTGAAAAGGTATAATAAGTTTGATATTAAATTGGAGCATTTGATCATTTTTAAAGGCCTTGTTGTATATGAATGGCTATAAAGTTAAACAGGAATTAATTTGAACATGAAATGGTAAAAATAATCTTTTAATATAAAAAATAATTCTCGCTTTAAACATTTTAGAGTTAGTGGTCCATTCTAATTTTGGCAGGAAACAAACCTCATTGGTGTTGCTAAAAGGGTAATGTGTTTCGTGGCATAATTTAGAGAAATCAGAAGTCATCTCGTGTGTCGAGTTTCTCCCCTTAAATTGATGGCAAGTATTGGTATTAGTTCACATTAAAGTAAATTAAATAATTGATATTGAAATTATATTATTTATTAATAATTGAATTTGTATATCATTATATAAGGTGCTATACTCGGAGTTAATGCATGTCATTAAGTCTGTTCCATCTTAATCGACGTATATTGTTTGTTTGTTTTTTTTGTCAAGAGGTAATACAGTCATGACCCATAGAAAATAATTTATCCAAGTCTGCCCCGAATAGCCTGCATCATCAAGTATTAATTGAAAGGGCTCCAGCAACTATGTATGAGACAGGATAAGAGTAGTAATGTTGTTCACTGGTATTTATAATGTCAGATTCCAAAGCTTTAACACGTGGTTGGATTTTTTATTGTGAATCATTAAGTATTACTTTTTTGTCTGTTTCAGGAGAGAGAACCCAGATATAGTTTGCCGTACTCATAAGGCGTACAAACCAAAGGAAAATATCACCTTCATTGGCACTTGTCTAAAAACTTCCCTACACTTCCCCCTCCCTCCTTAAAGTCGTCGCTGGTTTAAGTAAGAAGTTTCATTCATATTCCAACCAGCGACAACTTGAAGGAATGTGTGTTGGGAAGAGGGGAGGTGAAGGGCAGTGTTTTATTGTTTAGTTATTTTTCTTTAGTTTGTATGCGTTATGAGGGAAGTGGACTCTAATTACAAACTAAGTACTAAGGCATTGGCTCAAGTCCTTGCACAATGTTTTGGACGGACTGCAGACTTCAAGGCCCCAGGTTCGAGTCCACGCCAAAACGTGTGGGTTTTATTCCGAGGTGATCTGATGGTTCTTGCTGTTCAAGTATCCTGGCTACGGCGACACGTATAGAAAATACCCCCTATAGATAGTCATGAACTAATAATATAGAAGATGCCCGACCATATTCCAAGATGCTGTGAGTGACTATGTAGCTGCCCTTGTCTCCTGATATTGACGTGTATATAAAGTGTAGTCGTCTAAAGGGGCAGAAGAGAAGCTACCAACGTCACTAGGAAGCTCCACTGTCTCCTCTAGTGCGACAACCAAAAATCTCTGCCTCGCAAGAGTTAACGGCCTTCTAACAGTCTACAGTCCCGAGGTTGTTAACTAAAAAAAAAAAGAGCAAGAATTAGTTGTGAAGTATATGTCAATAATTTATCCACATTGTTAATAATGTAAAAGTATTTGAAATATTTCTGTGTTTCTGGTATATGTGGAGTGGGAAACTGGTACACTGAGACAAAGTACCTACACGATGGCCCAAGTACAGTCACGAGCACTAATAAGTATACAGTTTTGGTTGAAGCTTTGATGAATCCAATTCACCAACGAAGTAATTCCAATGGAGGTCATATAATGCATTTATTTACTGTCTCTAGGTATTCGAAGAACACCTGTATACTTATTAGTGTTCGTGACTGTACCTACACACGATGCAGTGAGCCTCTAGTATTTATAAATATTCCGGATATAAGTATATATGGAAGGAGGTGTCCTTTTGGGAAGACTAATGTACTCGTTTTGTGTTTCAGGTACTTGTGAAGTGAGGTAACTGATGGTCCCATGTAAAGGTAAACGAACTCTGAGTCGATAAATCATGCCGGGGTTAAAGTTGTTGGATTCAAGTAAGTGAACACCTCTAAAGACATGTGAAGCATTATGAACTGGACTATTTATGTTCGTCTAGTCCATCTCCAACAACGACTTTATGTTGGTATGGTCCATCTCCAACAACGACTTCCACCTCACTCTCGCCAGGGGAGTAAAGAAACTTATGGTGGTGACTGTACTTGGAGGATGTAGTGTGTGCCGCCCTAAGGTACTGGATGGAGTGGTATGGACGCACCAGTACACATCTATTCCAATGGATGGATGGTCCAGCTCATATAGCGGACAGTACTGGTGTGTGGGGTGTACCTCCTTACAACCTGGAGGAACCCCCCTTCCCCCTGATGGCATTCATAAGGGGGGAAGTATTAACTCTGCCAGTTCCCGATAGGCGCCTGAGGACCCCCGTGGGGCCTTCGGGCCCCGTGGGGGGTCCAAGGGTTGTCCTAGGTGGAGCGTAAGGGTTTAGCCATCCAATTGTATTAAAGTAGCATGTCTCTACTTTGATATGCCAGAAAATTTATTTTTGATTTTTTTTTTTTTAACAAATGTTGTGTGAATTTATACTTGGGTGATTTCCGGACGCTCTTCGAAGTAAAAATAAGAGTGGTTTGTAGAATTAAGTACGCTAAAGGTACGAAGATGAAATCTAAATATTATAAAGTTTGGCAAAAAATATCCCTGTAGTTTTGAAATATTATTATACAGATAGCAAGAGATATAGATATATATATGGACATGAAATATATATATATATATAAATAAACAATCTGGTATATATACAGATATAAAGAGAAAAATACTATAGATAGAGAGCACTGAAATTGAGAATTTTCCCTACCGATTTCATAGACATCACTACATGAAAGCTGGACAAGCACTTACTATATTGGATAGCTAAAAATACTCTTGCCTTGGTATATTTTATATAAACTGATCAACTAAAAGACTGACAAACCCACAAATGCGACAACCCGTCTCTCTGGTCAGGTGTACCAACTGCCTGACCTCTGCTGCTCCTTAACACCGCTGTCCCAGGTTCTTCTGTGGCCAACTGTTCCTGTACGTGTAAAAGTAACAGCAGCTGCGTACATACAGTTACTGGAGTCCAGGTCCTTTCTGGAGAAGGTTGGACCACTTCAACCTTATGCTCGGCCCAACAGCTTTGATGTCACGGAGAAGATCAGGAGGAATGCACTACAGACACTACATTTACCATTATTACAAGGTGAGTACTGTTGCATTTACTAAACGTTTGATATAGAGAGGAAGAATGCTTAATGTGTGACCACGTGCACTCTCTGTACTGTATATTTGTACTAATTTATATGTCTCGTAGGAAAAGAGTATGGATGGGATGTTCCAATATCTTGCTGCATTAGTTTAAGTAAGTTTGAAACGGTTTCGGAGTAAAAATTTCATGTGGAAGGGACATGTTGTAATCGTAGTTAATTTATTCATGTATCTTTCAAATAATGTTAGGTAAATATAAATATCCTTGCACAAGCACAATTTATTCATCAGAATACGCAAGGGAGACCAGTGCTGCAGACAGAGCACCTCAAGTACACAGAAGAATTTTTTAATCTTCACCTTGAAATGGATTTTGAAAAGAGTCCATGAGAAAGGAAAGAGACTCACTTAGGGCTGAAAGAAATTAGTGGGAAAGGGAGAGGACTATACTCATGAAACAGTTAAGGAGTGCAAACACATGGCATGGACAAGGGCAAGCAAGTGCTAGGAAATATTTTATTAAGGTCAAAATTATTTATTTTTACTGGTACCCCTGTGACGCGCTGGACAGATCATGCTATATGTCGGGCGGTAACTTTTAGAAGCCTCGGCCCCAACCAAAAAAAAAAAAAAAAATATAAAGTATTTGTGGGGAAAACACTTAACCGGTGCTGGCCTGCAAAGCTGCACGCAGAACCTGGTATTTTTAAATGGGTTCGGTCTCCTGTGGTGGAAAAACAAATGATTCAATGCAGGAAATAGAGCGTCTGTGCATTATGCTCCTTTGATGAAACAAGTCTTTCCTATGAATGGACATATGATAAGGGCAAAGACATCATCTATGATCCGAAGAAAGAAGTGTAGTTATAATGCTTCGAGGATTGTGTGGTAACTGGAAGCAATTGATTTACTAAAAGTTACTTACTTGATTGGAAGATATTCTAGGCCCCGCTCCACCAGCTGCCGCTCGTATCATCCATGTCGTAACTCAGCGAATCAATGTGTTTTCAAAGTTATCATTAAAATAGTGTAATTTTCACTACTCCGGACGTCTAGTGGCAATCTATTAAAGAGCCTTGGTGTTATAGAATCTTAGCATTATCATAACTACTCACCCATGTCTCTGCCAACTCCAGGATACTCCAAACATGAATATCACGCGTCTTGTTTCCCACGGATTGTGCATTGAAAAAGCAACCTCTTAGAATGTTTAAGTCTGTGCTCCTCCGTATCAGTGTTTAGTTCTACTTATAATTTTCTCAAGCTCAATTGCATACTTCACATCATTTGCCAGATGCTCTTGATTAGTTTTTCTCTTAGAGCTCGTACAGCTTATATATTTCGTCATGCTATGGTTACCAGCAAATTTCTGTGCAATATGGCCAAACTTTTGACAATAAGAGGCCATCGCCATGTATCTATCCCTCGCAAAATAAACATTCCTTTCCAATATGACTTAATCTTACAAATCGGCTCCCTTATCATTGGGTCACACCTTATAACATAGTTCTTCGTATCACCTGAGGCAGGCTTGTGGAAAAGTTGCTCTATTTAATACAGTAGGTGAGATTCATCACTTATGTCTCCCTTCTGAGTGATTTATTTATGTACAGTTGAGGTATAAAGTACAAGAAAAATAGGGCTGTATATGGCAACGGCAACATCTGTTAGTTCTTTGTATTAAACCATCGTATCTTTATGAATGAATGACTGGGAACACAGCGCCAAAGTAATGTGGAACGAGATTGGCTGAACTTGGAGTGGTGGTGAAGATGTTGCCATATCCAGGCAGATTTTTCTTGCACTTTATACTTGCTCAACTGTACAATCCAGAGCAAGTTATGAGTTGAGTTAACAACCAGTAGATTTTTCTTCTAGTTCACAACAGTGGCCGAGGTCTGACTGAGCACCATCGCTGGTGGAGCGCGCCTAGAATAGAACTAGTAATCGGAAATACGTGTTTATTGACAAGTCGGTGGCCCACTACCGTCGAGATCCCATGTCATTGGTTAATGTCTCGGTATGACTTTACTGCATGCTGGTGCAAAAATGACAGCATAACATTCGGTTAAATGCTTTAAGTTTGATAGTTCCAGTAGTTAAATAGGTTATTCATTAGTTATTTAAAAATGCTACCAGGGAGATCCCCTATATTAATACTGATGTTTTTTCCTGACCTAATAGCTCTGCAATTCAGTGATCATACACATGTGGAGAACTCAAATTGCAGTGTAATGTTTTCACCTTCTCATGATACTATCTGATTGAAGTAAATGAGATTGTTGCTTAACGTATTTATTGGGAAGTTTCCCAGCTATCGAACATAATGAAACTAAACTTTTACACGAGTGACCCCAATGTGGAGGATTCTTATTGACCACGACTGTAGCTAACAATTTTCTAAAACATTGAGAATCTGGTAGAGTATATTTTATGCAATAATTGTGTAGGTATATTAATTGTACTATATTTTTTCAGATTGTGACAGTACTTGACGGGTATGCTTACGGTGCTTTCTCAAGATTACGTGGCTCGTGGGTAGAAGTCCACACTGGAGGCACTCATGGTGTTCGATACCGAAACGTCAGCAACTCGCAAGATTACCAAAGACTGTAAGTATGATTCAGGAAGGTTGGGCCTGGTACACACGATGGAGCATTGACCAAACTGTTAATGAAAGTAATTCTAATATACAAATCTGGTAAGTGGCGAGCACGACTGTATAGGCCTTTGTCCCGACAGGCTACACTATCGTGACTGCCATACTAAAAACTTGTACAGAATCGGTGTTTACCAGTGCTCCATCGTGTGGACGAGGCCTTTGACGAGGATATTGTCAGGAGATGAGAAAAACAATTCTTGTACAAACAAGATGCTCTATTTGTAACACATTACATGTCTTTATTGACAGTGAGCCGCTAACATCCCATATCTGTCATTGGTTATTGATTGAGTATGACTTTACTGTGGGGGGGGGGGAAATCACACCTTCCTTAATACACGGTGTTTGGTTTTCCCACTAACGTTCACTATTAGTCTTGGTGTTCCTATAGTCCTTCACAAGTGTTAGTATAGTGCCCACATTCGTATCCTTTTCAAATAAGTGGAGGTTTGCTTGTTCTATCCAGATTTGGTTAAAAGGGGCCTTTATTCTGCTGACTAATTCAATTCCCCAAATAATATTACTAGTATCCTTGATGACAAAGTAGGTCTCCAATTCACTAAAGTATCCCCTGAGCCACTCCATGAAGACCAGGCGTAATCAAAGGAAGTAATGGTAGTTCGCTGAAAACTCATTATTTTTTGGCCTCAAGGCATTTCTTTACCCCCTGCGGTGGCTGTGGTATCGCTGGACATGACATTTAATACAGTATAATATACATTATTAACAATGAAGATTCCGAAACAGTGATTCATTGTGTTATTTACGGATCCGTAAATATGATTCAACAGGGAGATTTGTCTCATTCATAAATGTGACTCTAGTATTGCTACGCTGCCACATCTACTTTAGACACAAAAGAGGGGGTAAAGGAATACCTTGGGGCAACTGTACACTCGGCGGCGAAATTGCTGTGGCCACATGAATGCAGTGAATAATTTGGCTTCTGGTTAGTGTAAGGCAGTGGTTCTCAACCTTTTTCAGTCCATTCCCCCCTTCATGAGGCTCCCCTGCATATTTTCCCAAATCCCACCCCGCCAATAAAAAAAGGTTTAAACAAAATGTTGATGAAGAGAACACTTGCTTTATTTAATTAAGTCTTCTGCCAGGACAGAGTGATGCAAGTTTTTTTTTTTTGTCCATGGCAAGAATTGTGACAGCCCGCCATTCCCCCCCTAAATTCTTGCCATGGACCCCTTGGGGTCCATGGCACCCAGGTTGAGAACCACTGGTGTAAGGTGAATGTTCATGCTTCAAGAAGAGCTGAGTGAGGCGACACGACTACACCGATGAAAATGCTGTAATAATATTGTAGTTACTAATGGCGTTTCAAGCAAGGCAACAAGGATGGTTAATTAGTGACTGGGCCCATTGGTAATTAACACCCTTTAACAGTCGTTGATGTTCCTTCTTTTGATATATCGACATCCTCACTTATCTAAGTTGCGTGATCCACTAGTGTTTTGCAGAAGCATTTGAAGCAAACGTAGAATAGTGTGGCTGTTAATATTGCCATATAGTGCTGGTTAACTATATATGGTAAGGGCAGAACATCTCGATAATTAGCTGTCGCAAATTATCGAGATGGGAACAGTCATTTTAGTTGTATATTTATAATCGATGTCTACTTGTACAGTGGTGAACAAATGTTGTGTCCCGCAGCCAGCCACAGTGCACCAACCTTCTGAACCACTTCAGGCTCGGACAACTAAACACCAGATTGATTTTTTGATAAGATCAGGAGACTGTGATGAAGGAATGGTCGAATCCCTATATAAGAGATTACGTGAAGTGATTGACACTGAGGGAGGCTGGAGCATACATTGACGGAATGTTAATAATCATGACTTCATTATATTATTAATTACCTGATGCTGTCATTTACCTATAAAAGGTATTATTATAATTCAATGAAGACTAGGTGTTTGTATAGTTCCAAGGTAGTTATACTAAGAACAATGTATTATGAAATTTTGATGCAATTCTTAATTGTTTTAATTCCAACTGCTGCAGTAAGGAGGCCTGCATGTCATGGTGGTATAAGACACAAATTATTGCAGGGAACGTAATTTTAATACAAAGATATAACTTGACGCTCCAAGGTGCACCTATTTTCCCGCGCTTATGTGGATGTCGCCTGTGACAGCGTCCAGTTGTTTCTCTCCTTCCCTTTAATTATATAACATCAATTTCTCATATGTATATATTTGACGTACGCCTACTGTATAACATATTTATGTTATAGAGTGGAAAGACGTATAAAACACACCATGACATGCAGGAGGATTTTCTCTACATCATCCACCCATTTTTGGTCATGCTAGCGTAATATTTGTAAATAAATATTACCATATAAAAAAAACTGCTATAAACATTTTTAGCTGGTCGTATCGTTTATTTTGAATCATGGATAATCATTATTGTGCCAAGTGAGCCACCAAGAAAATTTTTGACCAATCAGCAACGAGCATTCAAAATACACCAAGGCTCCAATTGCAACCTAGGATGGGATAGAATATAGAATTTACTAATCCCAAGGTTGACGACACTATCATCAGTTTGGCACTCATGAACAATTTTAGGTTACCTACACGGCCAATATATGTTACTTTTAACAAATTATATATATATAAAGTATATGCGGTTTATAGTTCCCCTAACACGTATTTTCGCATAATATATTGCTTTACTAAAACTTTGTACTCATACTATAACGGAATATTCTCCTCTGCCATATAAATAGATTTGTTTTTACCAAAAAACCTCATCATTGTTTGCACCACCACCTTTCATTTCTTTCGCTGTCCCTATTTCCTATCTCACGCTACATAACCTCGCTGTTGCCTAATATCAATCAATCTTCACTTGATAAATCTAAGGTGCTTCCAACACTTTATAACTTACACCACATCCCAAAATTTTCTCCTTTTAAATCACTCACACTACTTTCCTCTAGGATCTGCATTCATTCACCCTTTAAATTCAATTGTTTCATCCGTACTGCTTATACTTATTGTTTTTCCTTTGGTGGTGTATTTAAATTCCACAATAAAAGTATTACACACACACATTTATATCTCTAACCTCTAAAATTCACTTAAGCATAAAATAACGGCCCGTATTCCACCTAAATTCATACAGAACATTATCGAAGCGCAAAAACCAAAACACTTTCACCTATACCTTAAGCGGAGGAGGAGCAGCAGCAGCAACGTGTACACACCCACTGGTAGACGGAAGCACACTGAATGCGGCTCATAAAACTGCTTCACCATCTTGCCTCGGTTTCTCTTGCCAAGTCATCAGCCTAAATAATAATGATATTAGGTAATTTACATATGACCAATTGAAAATCAGCAGAGGCTAATAATACACTTTTGTTGTTAGCCTACATTAAATGGAACCTGAGTGTAAAGCAAATACCACTAATAACAATCACGAATAAAATGCTGTATTACTGATTCCTCCAAGCTGTGCCACGAAACCGATCCCCCAATAAAGTAACATTAGGGTCGTCTGCTTCCTGGCATAGTTTGGAGGAATCGGTGGCTTCAGATTCACCAACTTGTACTTTCCCGTTAAACTTGTTTCCTTCTATTTCAGGTGAAAATGGACTTTTCTCCGTCTTCCAGCACACAAGTCTGATGATGTGATAAACCCTCTTCAAATATAAACTACTGTGTATCTATTTATTATTATTACAGTCTGCGGCCTATCATACATATTCACTTTTGTTACATTGGAGCCCCTTCATTCCTCCAAAGTATGCCAAAAAAAACACCAAATTAACAAAAATAAGGGTGTTCTGTTGCTTGCAATACTTTGGAGGAATCATTTCCTCCAGATCTACCAACACTGAACTTCCCCCTTAAGTGCAATGTGATGTTTAGACTTCATATTGTAATTTTCTCTCGTACCAATATTGATCAAAATTGCAGGTGTAGATTGTTTATTATATTTACCTCCAAATATTTTTCAATTAGCAGATTTTAGTGTACATTTTATTAATAAATGACTTTACCCTTTCTCATTACATTTACTCACTTTGAAAATATTAGTATCTTACCCGATTTGACGAGGTCCTTGTATCCTCCTCTTCCAAATCGAGCAGTGCTCGCGAGCTCTTGGCCTGTCGACGGGCTTACTTGCTTGTGTTCGCGAGCACACCAGCAAACTGCTGGTGGTGGTTCGAATTCACCGAACACTGCGGCTACCCAGTAGTATGACATCGCTGCCACACACACGAGGTTTCCTATGGAGCCAAGGGGCCGTGGTTGTCAGTATTATCGCTGGCAATCTAGCAATATGTGAAATGTATTTGGGTCCATATGTACTTTATGAAGTCATTCGTATTCCCAGCTTTTAATTACCGTAATATTGTCACATGACTTCCCAACTAGAAGTCGTTTTTTTTTAATTAACCAGTCTTTACACCATTTGTCTTTCTGCACTATGTTCTTTCTCTTGCTCACACACATAACAATTATTATGCTGAACAGCGCTATACACTTGCGTTCCTTCTTATTAAAATTAGGCACTGTCTTAACTTTGTCGACCACCTGCTCTGGCTCCTGCCCGTCTGTGTCTGTGACTGGTCAGACACGTTCGTTTGGACACCACCATAAGTGTGCACAAGCGGTAAGCCCGTCAACAGGCGAACAGCTCGCTTGTGTTCGCGAGCACTACTCGATCGTGTGGACGGGACTTTTACAATAAGTAGTAGCATCGGTGTACTTTTGTTGGGTTCCACTTCGTCACTCCACCAGGCACCTGAAATAAGTCACCAGCTGAGTACCGTACTGCTGTTGTCAAGGATAAACTTAAATTAGTTTAGTGTTACATGAAAGCTTTGGCCAAGTCTCCATGGTTAAGGAGCTTGTGCTCGTGTATCATAAATTGCAGCCTTCTGATTCCTCCTGACCATGCCACGAAACAAGCTCCTTCCATATAGGTGTGTGTGTGTTTCGTGGCAATATTTGAAGGACTATTTATCTCCAATTTTCTCACTATAACACATGGACCCTTAAAGACTGTACGGAATAGTCTTGAGTAAACACAAATGCTCATGACACTTGAACTAGAAGGATTGTGAACCCGGCATTCATAACTGCCTCCACACGTCAACTGGAATGAGGGTAGCAGCAACTACTGTAGTACTGGGAATGGTCATCTCTTCACAAAATCCTACAACAACTGGGTAAAATTAACCCATCATTTGACTCAACTTTGCTATTTTACAATGGAACATTTAATGTTCTTTGACAAGGAGAATCAGTTATTTATTATAGCCCACAACAAGAATCCCAACCATAAAACTAAACTATAATAAGTGTGTAACAACTGGCTGCAACAGATGCTTCATATAACTCCTGCCCCTTAATCTCTCATGTACAGTCGTGGCCATATGTTTTATTACTTATACGTGTATATGTTTAACTGATTATCAAAATTCACGTTCCCATATGATGTTATTCTTTTCAAGAGCGAGTAGTTCCTTTTGGAATCTTTCTCAGCTAACTATAACTGAGGAAGCTGTCAAACTTTTACACGAGTCACCTCAATGTGGAAAAATATTATTGTTTGCGATTGTAGTGGATAAACAAGCAGCTCAGAGAAAAGTATATCATAATAATAATTACATACATTAAACTATTAATGCTCGATGTATATAATTGGTATGATTACATTATAAAAATACAATTGGTATTACCATGCACTTAAAAACCAGTCCTAATATTACCTTTTAATATCAACAACGCGAGTCAATGTTATCCATGCTTATATATTCCATACTTATATACTCTAATTACTATGCATGATTTTCGGTCCTTCTAAGTGTTAGATAGGAATACAAATTGTATCGACACATATAAACCGTCCTTCCATTATACTCTCTATATATCTGAACAAATTATGAATAGTAGCCTACTCGCTGCATATATTATAATCCATTTACTTGTACAGCCATAAGTAGGTCATCTGGTCGAAACTATGCCACTTCATTTCACAGTCGCCTTCCTTGTTATTTACCTTGACTTGGGTGACATATACACAGAAGAAAGTGGTTAATGACAGCTTCAGACTAGACTCGGCTAATCATGATATAAGATTTCTTGTAATAAGTGCAGAACATTATTACATCCCCAATCGGCCTGTCTGTCACACACACTTCAAACGTGAATTGGACTTGATTTCATAATATATTCTATCCTCACGTTGTTGACAGTTACCGTCGATAACCAGGCAAAGGTACAGTCACCATCAAAAGTCCTCTCTCTGGTGAATGAAAGTGACAATTTTATGAACCAATATTATATAGACAACAACGTTGGCTATATTTTCACATAATCTATCGAGCTCGTTTCATTCCAAGGTATTGAAGTGACTGTACAATGCTTCATTATCTAACCTGGCAATAAATACACAGGTTCCTCTACAGATACTGCCATGACGGGTGTTTGGCTTCAGGTGATGAGTGAATCTGTCAGGAGTGATGACGTTTGGACACACCTACGTTACTATACAGGTCAATGTTAGGAGTGATAACGTTTGGACACACCTACGTTACTGTACAGGTCAATGTTTGTTCGCCTGGCCTAATCCGCCGCGACTACGGCCTTCCTCTCGCTAGTAGGGCCAAGAAACTATTATTTGTGACTGTACACACATTATATTACTGTACTTCCGTGATTAGTTGTATGGTACGTTTGGCCACAGAAATTCGTCCACAGGCTATTTGTAAAGAGAGGTTATCATTCTGAAACTACTTAATGCAATTGATGCTCTACCAATTGACTCAATGATTCTCAAACAACAAACCTAATAAGAATGTTGTTGTGTTGCAGTTACGTACTCTTACATATTTTCTCTATGTTGTAAACCCTTGAAAAAAATACAAACTAACAGCGTGTGTACGAATTTTTGTGCCCAATTATATACTCATGTTGTCACGGCATGAATCTCGCTGCGCCCAAATAAGTACATCTATAAACAGTGGGAGAACATTATTTAACCCTTCCCTTCTTGACGTCTTACGGAAATTTTTTTTTAAGTGGGGCAAACCGGGTGCCCCAATTTTTTATATGATAAAAAGCAACATAACAAAACCCTACATAGTGGTCATGTGAAGATTAACGATATATTCTCTTGTTGGTGAATTGGAAGCTCTCTGATTGCCCCAAACTAGGCCTCGAAACAGATCCTCCTATTAGTACCACTGAGGATATCTGTTTTCTGGCATACTTAGGAGGAATCAGTAGTCCTCCAAATCACCAACAAACTACAAAATATCCGCTTAAGGACCCTGTGATCGTGTATGAAAACTAGAGGCTTGTGATTCCTCCTGACCATGCCATGAAACAAGCTCTTTCCATATAGGATATTATAGATGGTGTTTCGTGACAATATTTGAACGACTCATACGTTTTGTCGCTCTATATCCTGTTTTTGTTTTTTCCCCTTTTTGGTATATGTTCATTTCCTGTTTTGTATCACTGTATAATATTATGTATTTCTTTTATATATATGTTACTTTCATTGTGTTTTTCTTCACTGTGTTGTACATGTATGTAGTTTTCTTCACTGTGTTGTATGTATATAGGTGTGTTTTTCTTCACTGTGTTCTGCATCTATGTGTGTATTTGTACATCTTTGTGTTTTTCTTCACTGTATTGTACTATTAACCACAAGAATTCCTACACACGCTGTAATTTTCGATGGTTTGCAAAGTATACGATATGTAAACACTACGTAACTGCAATACAACATTAATATTACATTTGTTGTTTTGCAATTACCGAGTCACTTGCTAGACCATTCATTACAGTAACTTCCACAATAATGACCTCTCTTTCCATAATAGCCTGTGTAACAATTCCTGCGGCCAACCGTACATGACTGTGTGTGTTTCTTTACTGTATATGTTAAGGGAGTAATTAACTTTTGTTGTATTGCAGTGCCTTGATTCCTCTAAAGTATGTCACGAAACAACAGGACAACATATACAAAAATAATGGTGTTCTGTTGCTTGGAATAGTTTGGAGGATTCAGTTGCTCCAGATCTACCAACACAAAATTTCCCCCTTAATGTTTTGTGTTTTGTGGCCCATGAACGGTACTACAGTTCAGTCACAGTTAGTAGTTTCTTTCTATATGTCTACTGCTGCCTCACCTCGGTATATCGTGCTTTATCCTGCCACACTATATATTATACCTCTTACTTTCTAATCCCCTCCCCACTCCCTCTAAATCCCCTCCCCACTCCCTCTAAAACCCTTCACCACATCCTCTCCCCACTCCCTCTACAGCCCCTCCTCCCCACTCCCTCTAAATCCCCTCCCCACTCTCCAAAATCCCTCACTACCCCCTTCACCACTCCCTCTAAATCCTCTCCCCACTCCCTCTAAATCCCCTCCCCACTCCCTCTAAATCCCCTCCCCACTCTCCAAAATCCCTCACTACCCCCTTCACCTCCCTCCAAAGCCCCTCTCTCTCTCTACTCCCTCCAAAAACGCCTCCCTTTCAGTTGTACAGTCAGCCTCAGAAATTCGCACACAGAGCACTTCTATACTGTAGGCATTCCTCTGCTCACTGATTCTAGTATTACCCAAAATAAAATTACTAGAGAACTTTGGTGTTTGGAAATTAATGTACTAAATGTTCTAGTGCTTATGAACCCTTCTTGTCACAGTGGCGTTTACGAATTCCTGAGGCCGACTGTACTTAGATATGAGATTAAATTCTGACGACCTGGTTTGGGCTTATGTTGTGACGTCATGACCGAGCCAACCTAAGCGTATAAGAGAGAGAGAGAGAGACACCATATTTTATGTATCTTACTCATGAATATATAAATACAGGCGAAGGGAAGGAAATATAGTAGACAGACGAGAAACATAATTGGTAGTAATTATGTGAGGGACTAATTAATTAATTAACAATATTGGTATACAATAAATAATTAGGGTTTACTTTATCAACAGAAATAATAAATGAGTGAATAAATAAGATACTAACATTGACTTTCAATCAGACTTATGACATGAAATTTCATGCAAAAAACATTCCCACAATTCGTAGACTTAACTACAAAATTGCCACTTGGTTCCTCTATTTAATTAAGGAACTATGCCAGAATATAGATGCCCTCAATGGCACAAATAGGGGATCTGTTTGCAGGAATCAGAGACCTTCCAATTTTCATCAATAATAGAATCTCCCCTTAAATGTTGTCTGAATTGGAGAACCTCTTTTTGCCAAATTGGAGGGTTACTGATTTCTCCAACATGACTACACATATAATAAATCAAATGACTGGAGAAATATTAATGCTTTGATCATCACCCCTCCACTGTGTTTAACTAATGACTATTTGTGATGATGGAGTGTTATCGTATTATTTTTCATTGTGTGTGTACAGCGTTTGTTTATCTTTCCCAAGTATATGAAAGACCGAGGATGGATTTCTTTACATATCGTCACGCTTCTACTATATGTATTTAATGAATGCTAATGATGACTGAGTGATATTATTGTTCATTGGGTGTGGACAGGGTTTGTTTATCTTTCCCAAGTATATAAAAGAAAGACCGAGGAGTGATTTCTTCATTATTGTTTGTGTACATATCGTGACGTTTCTACTGTATTTCATGACTGAGTGATATTATTTTTTCATTGTGTGTGTGTACAGGGTTTGTTTATCCTTCCCCTGAACGTGAAAGGGCGAGGAGGGATTTCTTAATTATTTGTGTACAGTATATATTGCTCGTCACGCTTCTCCGATATCTATATGGTGACTGGGGTGTATAGTTTTATTCCGAGTGTAATCATTGTACAGTACGTCACTCTTTAGCTTCTTATGAGAACTGGGGCATTTCATTATGTGTGTGTGTGTGTTAGAATGAGAGAAAGAGGTGTGTGTGTTAGAATGGGAGAAAAATGTGTGTGTGTGTGTTACAATGAGAGAAAAAAATATGAGTGTGTGTATGTTAGAATAAAAAACACAAAACAAAATGTTAGAATGGGAGAAATCTGTTTGTGTGTGTTACTAAGTATGATGACTATGGGATAATAATCTCTTCAGTATGATAGGAAATAATTGTTGTAATCTATCTAATCTTTCCTACTTTCTGACGCACAGGTTGGGTTAGGAGGAGGATGGGGTTTGTTGTTATATCATATTTAATACGTACGATAGTCATTAAAACGATACGATGGTCATTATAAAGATACGATAGTTAGTAAAACGATACGATAGTTAGTAAAACGATACGATGGTCATTATAAAGATACGATGGTCATTAAAACGATACGATAGTCATTATAAAGATACGATAGTTAGTAAAACGATACGACACTAATGGTCATTTTTAGCTACAGGGTTAAAGGAGAGCGCTACCCTTCTTCCTTGGATCTCGAAGCAAATAAACAAACATATAAACAAGCAGACAGATGACACAAACAGGATGGACAGCAATCACACAGGAAAACACAAATAGGAAAGGAGTGACAGTAGAAGAGAGCAAAGCGACTGTCTCGGGTCCGAAGTGGCGCCCAAACGCTTCAAGTACAGCACTGCTCTTTAATGCTGCCAATAATATTTTCCCTTTCTATTGGTGGTTTTAGAAAAGAAAAAAAACAAATTATAGAAAAGTGCTTCTGGAGTCCTAAGCAAAATGTTTGGCTATACTGTATATACAAAAAAAAAAAAAATGTAGAATATATACATTAAGTCAGGGAGATTTTCTTGTAGGTAATTTGCAAGGTCTCTGATTCCTCCAAACTATGCCATGAAACAGATCCACTATTTGTACCATTGAGGGTGTTGTCTGTTTTCTGGTATTGTTTGGAGGAATCAGTAGCCTTCCAATTTGCCAACAAGAGAATTAAGGACCCTGTGATTGTGTATGGGAATTAGAGAGGCTTCTGATTCCCCCTGACAATGCCACAAAACACACTCCTTCCATAGAGGTGGTGTTTTGTGGCAATAATTTTGAACGACTCATTTATCTACAACTTTCTGCTTATTCACCACAGGGTCCCTTTAAGTAATATGGAGGGGGTTCGGAGGTAAATATTCTCCATTAATTTATCTTTTTTGGAAATATCTTAACTTCATGCATATTACTGGTACCCAAAGCTGTTGCTATTCTAAACAGTGTTCGATTCCCCTAAACCAGCCACATACACATAGCCTACTGTGTATGTGACAGTAGGCTATGTATGAATATGTGTGTGTGCACCCCAGGAGTATAAGCAGATAGCATGTCAATTCACACTTGTCCCTCCACCACGGACATTTTGCATCAATAATGTGTTGGGGGGGGGGGGGCATGGTGAGGCGTGAAGTACAACACACAGGGTAAAAACAAAATTAATCGAGGGATAAAGACAAGTAGAAATGTGTTCAGAGTAGGCTAAGTGTACACAATATTTTCCACGATCGTTTCAGCGGAACTTCCAGTGTCTAGGTCGTATGGATGAGAGCCCATATTATTATTCTCGTTCCACACCTTAATTTCGGAAAGGTTCGATTATTTTCTTGCTGTTCTGAGAGTCGATTCGAACTGAGCACCTTCCACAGAATTCACGATGAATCTATTAATTATTAGACTGCAGCCTAGTATTATACAACTCTCCTACTTTTACAAAACTATCCAGTCGCTGTATTCAATAAAACCTGACAAAACCAAGAATATAAACACCCTCTAAATACAGTGCTGCCGAAAATATGTATAATTACTATCGAAACTAAATTACTTCACAAGGTTATTAACGAAGTCTCTTTACAACATCATTCAGAGAGGACACAGAAACCCATTCATAACAATAAAATGCAAAACCTTAACAATAACAAAAGTGCATAACAATAAAATGCAAAACTTTTACAACAACATGAGTGCATAACAATAAACTAATACAGTGAAAGAAAAATAAACAAAATCCAATCTAATAACAAGAAGCATCCAAACACCAGTACCATTTCCGTCATTCCAAGCAGGCAGGACAGGCGTGTGTGTGTTTACCTTCCCACTCATTATTATATTACACGTTTCTACAAAAAGGAGTCACTGAGAATACCAACTTTTTTTCTATAGACTGTTTCCTTCCCTCCTAATACTCCTCCCTCTTCCTATACTGTTCCTTTCTCCTTAAAGCTCTTAAAAATACTCCTTCTGGTCCTCCTTCCCTTCCTAATGCTCTTTCCTCCTAATGCTCCTCCCTCTTCCTATACTGCTACTCCCTCCTTCCTAATTCTCCTCACTGTTCCTCCCTCCTTCCCTTCCTAATGCTCTTTCCTTCTAATGCTCCTCCTTTACTGTTCCTTCCTAATGCTCCTCGTTCCTAATTATCTTTCTTCCTAATTTTCCTCATGCTCCTTTTCCCTCCCTCCTACCTCCAAATGTTTCCTCCCTCTAAATGCTCCTCTCTCTTCCTAATGCTCCTCCACCTTCTTCCTAATTATCTTTCTTCCTCATGCTCCCTAGCTTAACTAAAAACTAATCAAACGTATTTCTATACTGACCTCATCTAACCTAACCATTTAATCTGCTTGTCAGGAGGAGAGAGAGAGAAAAAAAAACCCACAGGATCCAGTTTTTAGAATGGGTTATAACGTCAACTGTATCATTTTTTTTTTTTACCAGTTCTGCTTAGAGTTTTTTTCCTCTCTCTCTCTCTTTTTTTTTAATGGGAAGAAAATTTTAAAGATAAATTGGGGGCTACAGAATCCTCCAAAACTATACCACCAAACAGATCCCCTACGAGTAACAAAAACTGGCGTATTTTTTGGTATAGTTTGGAGGAATCGGTAGCCCTCAACGTCAACATAAAACGAGCCACTCCACTTCACAATGTCTGCACTCAATAATTCACTGGAAAGCATGCAACGAACGCAACACCTTCCCCATATTTATTTACTCTTTCCAACAGAACGCACGTAGTTTGTTTTCACAGTGTCTAGACTAAATATTTAATTGAAAGCAACACCTTTTTCCCATATTTATTTACTCTTTCCACCAGAACGCACGTAGTTTCTTTTTACAATGTCTAGACTAAAATATTCACTGGAAACCAAAACCTTCCTTCAGTTTGTTTACTCAGTCAGTCAGTCATAGTAGGAGGGTTCATAGACAAGGGTTGGTTTGGCATGGTTGATTGGTTAAGGATTGATATTAGGCGCCGCAACAGTGAGGTCATATGGCGCCAGAGGAGGAAAGAAAGTGACTGAAAGGTGGGACAGTAACCACACTAAAGGTAACAGCCACGACAAGGGATATTAATTAAATGCCAACAACACTGCCTGGGACAAAGAGTATAGTAGTAGTATAGTGTATTATGTTTTTAGATTTATTTACCGTTGTTGCTTCACTTCCTTCCGTATCGTCATCATTATCATCATCCCTTGTTATACTGACCTAGCACTACAGAACAAAGGTCACTTCCAGCATTATTTTCGGTTTTAATTTCCTGAACACTTAATTAAGGAACCCTGTGATGTAGTAAAAACAAAACATTGGAGGTAAATGAGTCCTTCAAATATTGCCACGAAACACACACACCTATATATGGAAGGAGCTTGTTTCGTGGCATAGTCAGGAGGAATCAGAAGCCACCACCAGTCCTCATACACGGTCACAGGGTCCTTAAAGGTATGAATTTTTAGTGGCAGTGTTTGTAGGACTCACTTCCCTCCAATATTCTGACTTAAAGATTAACACCAGTTGTATTATATTTTCCTATTCCTCCTTCGTTACCTCAGCCTCTACTTGTCTGAAACGCGTCATGCCTGTCGCTCCGATTTCTTGACTATGTAACTTTTAACATTTTTTCCTATTCGTATTTTCTGATTTTCTTTCCTAGTCGTACGCGTGTGTGTGCGTGTGTGTTATTGTCATCCTTTCTCTTTCTCTCTCTCTCTCTCAAACAAGCAGACAAACACACACACATCAATCTCTCACTCAAACATCTCTCTCTCTCTCTCTCTCTCTCTCTCTCTAACAAACACACACACACATCTCTCTTTCTCTGACAAATACACAAACTTATTTCTCTCTCTCTCCGTATATCCGCTCAGTGTTTGGTTGTACTATAATGAGGTGAAGGTTATGAGTATGGGAGGGCCGGATAGGTTCAACACTCTGGGAAAGAAATTGAAGGTTGACGTCACGGCATTCTTGGGGTGACGCGTGCTTCTGTGTGTGTGTGTGTGTATGAGGGGGGGAGAGAGAGAGGGGAAGAGGTGTGTGTGTGTGTGTGAGAGAGAGAGGAAGAGGTGTGTGTGTGTGTGAGAGAGGGAGAGGTGTGTGTGTGTGTGTGTGTGAGAGAGAGAGAGGAAATGGTGTGTGTGTGTGTTAGAGTGAGAGAAAGAGTTGTTGTTGTTGTGTAATATATATTCTATTTTGTGTCGGTGCTTTGTAATCTGTACTAACCTTACTCACCTACTTACTTACATAACCTGGGCTAATCTATTATTATCTACCTTAATTAATCGTATGCATTCCTAACCTCAGCCAAACTTAAACAAGACTTGATCACACCAAGCCTACTTAACCTGAACAGACTGAAAAGAGAATCAACCAAATAAAAAACAAACAAACACACACACACCTCTTTTTCTCACTCTAACATACACACACCACTTTCTCTCACTCTAACACACATACACATACCTGTTTCTCTCACTCTAACACACACACACATCTCTTTCTTTCACTCCAACACACACTTAATCCTACCCCAATGCAATCCAAAACAACCTAACCAAACCAAATATCCAACGTGCCTAAGCCAACTAAAGGAGACGAATATGACCTCCCCGTACACTGGTAAACTTGGTAACCTCTCTGGCTGCAGGGGTGACTCACACACGCCGGGGAAGGCCCAGAGAAAACACTCCTACAGTACCTCATGACCCGGGGAAGTAAGTGAACGAAGAGGGAGGGGTATTAAGTTGAGATAAGAGGTAGGGAAATTAAGTTGAAAGAAGAGGTAGGGGAAGTAAGTGAGAGAAGAGGCAGGGAAAGTAAGTGAGAGAAGAGGTAGGGAAAGTAAGTGAGAGAAGAGGGAAGGGAAGTAAGTGAAAGAAGAGGTAGGGGAAGTAAGTGAGAGAAGAGGGAAGGGAAGTAAGTGATAGAAGATGTAGGGAAAGTAAGTGAGAGAAGAGGGAAGGGAAGTAAGTGATAGAAGAGGTAGGGAAAGTAAGTGATAGAAGAGGCAGGGGAAGTAAGTGAAAGAAGAGGTAGGGAAAGTAAGTGAAAGAAGAGGGAAGGAAAGTAAGTGAGAGAAGAGGGAAGGAAAGTAAGTGAGAGAAGAGGTAGGGAAAGTAAGTGAAAGAAGAGGGAAGGAAAGTAAGTGAGAAAAGAGGGAGGGGAAATAAGTGATAAGTGGTGGTGGTGTTGATAGTTAACTTGTGCTACTCCGGATGTTTATAGCTCAACCCTATCCTCCCTTCGCATCCTCTCGTCTCATCAAGTCCACCTGTGTGTGTTTATTTGTGACGTGTGTGTGTGTGTGTGTTTTTTTTTTTTTTTTTTTTTGTGTACTTTTTTTTTTTTTTTGCTTGTTTTTTTTGTGGTGTATGTGTGTGTGTACTTTTTTTTTTTTTTGCGTGTTTTTTTGTGGTGTGTGTGTGCGAGTTGTGTGAGTGTGTTTTTTTTTTTTAATGTGGTGTGTGAGTGTTGACTGACTATATTGGATTGCATTGTGTGTGTGCGTGTGTGTGTGTGAGAGTTGACTGTGTTGTATTGTATTGTGTGTGTGTGTGTGTGTGTGTGTGTGTGTGTGTGTGTGTGTGTGTGTGCTGATGACAACTACGGAACCTATAATCATAAGAAGACAAGAATAACTTCGGTAGAGTACGTTTGACCACAGAACCTCTTACATGCACAGGCTATATGGAAAGACAGGTCATTCATTATTCTGGAAGTAGTGTAATATGGAAAACAGGTCATATTCTAGAAGTAGTGCAATATGGAAAGACAGGTCATTATTCTGGAAGTAGTGCTATATGGAAAGATAGGTCACTATTCTGGAAGTAGTGCTATATGGAAAGACAGGTCATTATTCTGGAAGTAATGCAATATGGAAAACAGGTCATTATTTATTCTGGAAGTAGTGCTGTATGGAAAAATAGGTAATTATTCTGGAAGAAGTGCAATATGGAAAGACAGGTCATTCATTATTCTGGAAGTAGTGCAATATGGAAAACAGGTCATTATTCTGGAAGTAGTGCAATATGGAAAACAGGTCACTATTCTGGAAGTAGTGTAATATGGAAAACAGGTCATTATTCTGGAAGTAGTGCAATATGGAAAGACAGGTCATTCATTATTCTGGAAGTACTGTAATACAATAATGATCTAACCCAAGCACTGACTCGATGATTACAAAACAACAACAACAAACCTCATAATAATGTTGTATTGCAGCTACTCACTCTTACATTTATCCATATGTTTGTAAACCCTCGAAAACGACAGCGTGTGTACGACTTCTTGTGGTCAATAGTAGTAGTAGTACAATGTCCATGAATACAACCGGAACACCACGAAATTGTGCTCGGGGAAAAAGACTCCAGCCCGGAAAACAATATACTTACATGAACAAGTCAGAAAAAAAGAGGAGAGACAAACAGGTTTTCTGACTCAACCTGTCTGACTCGATGTTGTTAAACGTTTGGTTCCCTGGTAGATTCCCCTTTCTAATTATACACATACAGTACATACATACATACACACGTACCCACATACACACGTTCCCGTACTGTACATATATTCATCCGTACCCACACATACACACGTACCTCTCTCATTCTAAAACACACACACCAATACCTCTCTCTCTTATTCTAACACACTCCTCATTCTAAAACACATACAGTACAGACATACCCACACATACACCTCTCTCATTCTAACACACACATCTCTCTCATTCTTAAACACACACAAACACCGCTCTCTCTCTCTCATTCTAAAACACACAAGTACCTCTCTCTCTCATTCTAAAACACACACATGAAATATCATATCATTCTATTATATGATTCGAGTAATTTTGAATCAGCAACACTCAACAGGCAGTACTTAGGCCGCCTTTGAAAAGTAAGTATATGGACGCCAACACACTCTCTCCTTCAAATGACGTGGATGGTGTTGGTGTGTTGCTGTGGGTGTGTTGCTGTGGGTGTGTTGCTGTGGGTGTGTTGCTGTGGGTGTGTTGCTGTGGGTGTGTTGTTGTGGGTGTGTTGCTGTTGGTGTGTTGTTGTGGGTGTGGTGTTGTGGGTGTGTTGTTGTGGGTGTGTTACTGTGGGTGTGTTACTGTAGGTGTGTTGTTGTGGGTGTCTTACTGTTGGTGTGTTGCTGTAGGTGAGGTGGCGTGTTGGCGTGTGTGTGGGCGTCCATATCAACTGTGAGTGCATGAACTTAACGCTACAAGGTCAAAATTTGTGAGCTTTGGACAATTGTTCCCTGATTTAGTAAATAATCCAGAGAAACTTTATAATATATTTAGGATAACAACAGAACAATTTAATATTCTGATGGAGTTGACTGGATCCTCTATAAGAAAGCAAAATACTAATCATTTTGGCATAGAGTTTCCAAATATGGCAACATTTCATTTGTGGTTCAGTAAAATAACCAAAACTGTAGTGTAATGTAAATAAAAACTGTTAACATACCTGTACATTTCTTTTCAGCAGCAATAACCTTCCATAAAGCAGCCCTGGCATCCCGATCTCAGTGTCTAGTATCATAAATAACAGGTCACTTCCTTACACACACAGTTACCTCTCTTTCTCATTCTAACACATACAGACGTACCCGCACATACACACACCTCTCTCATTCTAACACACACAAATACCTCTCTCTCTCTCATTCTAAATTAAACATAACGCTCTCTCCTTGGCGGCCCTCATCACCTGCTTCTGGCGCTATATGACCTCGCTGTTGCGGCGCCTAATACCAATCAATCATTCAACCTCTCCTTGGTGGACTCCCTGTGACTAACTCTAACGAAATTATTATTATAGGCCCGAGCGAATCGGTGACTCTGGGTCGATTCCACAGTGGTTGGTAGTGGTTTGTAAGCACGCTAACGAAAGAATCTTAGCCGTGTAAATGACTTCTGCCTGAATTATTTAATGAATTTGGTGAGTAAACTATGCAGTGATCATCAATATCTAACTGTTTTAATAGATTTTGTGAATGTGGATACTCAGCTTTTGAAAAATAATGAAGCCTTACAAATGTGGTTAGTTGGGAAGCTCACAAACAAATACCACTGTGGAATGGACCCTTAGTCTCAGCATGACTCAACTCGCTTGGTGTAAACGCTTCCCATTTGAACAATTATGGCGAGTTAAAAAGAGTCTTGAATCGACTTGACTAGACTCGACTAGATTCGCTTGATGTAAACGCAGCCTAAGTTAAGGAACCTGTGATCGTGATGAAAATTGGCGGCTTCTGATTCCACCTGACCATGCCACGAAACAAGCTCCTTCCATATGGGTGGTGTTTTGTGACAATATTTGACGGCCTCATTTATCTCCAATTTTCTGAATGCATCACATGGTCCCTAAGTTAGTAAGTTAACATAGGTAAAGGCAGTATAATTAAGTATACGCCACTAAATTTTTTACTGTGTTTCTTGTAATACCCTAAATTGACCAGAAAGAAATAACTAGCTTTATTTTGTACTTAACTATCGAAGGAAAAGACAGTCTGCTGTGACAAGGAAGAAATAATTTGTTAAACTTTTTATTTTAGAAGGAAATTTCTAAACTGACAAGGAATTAATAAATAACCAACTCCATTTCGTTCACACTCATTCGTTCTCAATCGCCACCACATCGGATCAAGCCGGATTCGTTCGTCTCTCCTATAACAATCAATCACTTTCTTCCTTGGGCGCCATATAACCTCGCTGTTGCGGTGCCTAATATCAATCAATCTCTCCTATAACATGCCTTTAGAAACGACAATGAATAACACAAACTCGATAACAGACCCTTAAAATTGGTAACAAATAACAGAAACCCAATAACAGACCTTTAAAACTGATAAATGATAACGTTAACAAACCCAATAGCAGTCTCTTTAAATTAACAAAAAAAATAACACACATCCGAAAACATTCCCTTAGAAATAACAAAGAATAACAGTTCTCGAATAACATACCTTTTAAAATTAACTACAAATATAATAACAGGCCCTTAGAAATTACAAGGAATAAGACACAAATCCGATAACATTCCCTTAGAAATAACAAGGAATTACACAAACCCAATAACACACACACATAAAGTAAGATAAAATAACAAAATCCAAAAACAAGTCCTTACAATTTACAAGGAATACCATAATTTCGATAACAGGCCTTTAGTAGAAATAACACATCATAATACAAAGTTAATAACAGTCAATATAATAAGAAGGAATAGTAATTTAAAACTTTATATATAATTTTGAGTGATTAAGGGACCCTGTGATGTACTCAGAAAAATTGGAGGTTAGTAAGTGCTTCAAACATTGCCACGAAACACCACACCTAACATTGAAGGAGATTGTTTCGTGGCATAGTCAGGAGGAATCAGAAGCCTCCAATTCCCATACATACATACATACACGATCACAGGGTCCTTAAGGGGGTGGGGGATTACCTTTTTGGTGAATTGGAGTGCCTTAATTCCTCCAAAGTATGCCAGGAAACAGGACCGGATTAATAAATACAATTGTGGCCTGTTGCTTGGAATAGTTTGGAGGAATTACTTGCTCCAGATTTACCAACATTATATCATCTCCTTAATTCAATCGTTTGGCGTTAGTCCAGACATATTATCCAAGGTACAGTCAACTATTTATGAATTATATGATATAGATATTCATTTTTAAACATCATAAGTGCTTCCATCCGATAGCAACATTAATTTTTCAGACATGCAAATATTGTGTGCAGTATTAATTTTCATAGGATGCAAAAAAACATCTGTATATAATGATTTTAAGATTACATAAATAACAACAACAACAACATTAATTTTTCAGACATGCAAATATTGTGTACAGTATTAATTTTTATAGGATGCAAAAAAACCATCTGTATATAATTATTTTAAGATTAAGGGTAAAAAAAATCCGGGAAGAAATGTTACCCCTAGAGAAACACGGAACACGAGGAGACCAAAATTTGCACTTGATATCCGGCGAGAAGATCAGGCATGAACCGACCACAATCCGCTTATATAGTGTAGTAGGTATGTATGTATGAGGCGGCGGTAGCGGAGGCGGCGTGGGGAACTGGTGGTGGTGGTGATAAAACTGCTCTCTCTCTCTCTCTCTCTCTACCTCAACTCGTCAGACAGAAGGTGTGACGTTTTATTTACAGCAGATAGGATGTATTAACTATTAAGAGACCCTGCCTGTGATGTAGTCAGAATATTGGAGGTAAATGAGGCCTTCAACTATTATTGCCACGAAACACACACACCTAGGCTATATGGAAGGATATTGTTTCGTGGCATGGTCAGGAGGAATCAGAAGCCTGCAATTTTCATACACTATCACAGGGTTCTCAAGCAAGCAAGCATGCACGTTCTCGTTCTCATATATTCTCTCTCTCTCTCTCTCTCTCTCTCTCTCTCTCTCTCTCTCTCTCTCTCTCTCTCTCTCTCTCTCTCTCTCTCTCTCTCTCTCTCTCTCTCTCTCTCTCTCTCTCTGTGTCCGAGGTCATTCTGTGTTTGTGTGTGTCTGAGTGTTATTCTGTGTCTGTGTGTGTGGCTGTCTGTCATTGTGTGTGTGTTTATCTGTCTGTGTGTGTGTTTATCTGTCTGTGTGTGTGTTTATCTGTCTGTGTGTGTGGCTGTCTGTCTGTGTGTGTGTGTCTGTCTTTGGTTGTCTGTCTGTGTGTGTGGCTGTCTGTCTTGTCTGTGTGTTTGTGTGTGTGTGTCTTTCTGTCTGTGTGTGTGGCTGTCTGTCTTTGGCTTTCTATTTGTCTATAAATCTGTCTATGGCTGTGGCTGTCTGTAAAAACCTGTCTATGGCTGTGTCTGTCTGTGTTTGTGGCTGTCTGTCTTTGTCTGTGTGTTTGTGTGGCTGCCTGTCTGTCTGTCTTTGCTATCTGTCTTTAGTTCTCTCTCTCTCTCTGTCTTCGTAAAATATATATACGGTACACACTAAATGATTCACCCAAATTATACACTGCAAACGCCACCCGGACCCGGATTTAATGTAGGAAGGAGTTGCGTGCATAAACCCCCAACAGTGAGTCAGTCTGTGTGTGTGTGTGGTGTGGTGTGGGTGGGGGGAAATATAAATATAAATCCTTAATGCGTGTTAATCCAGTCTAGAAAATATGAGCAAGTGAGGCATTTCAACCCTGTATTCTGAACTGGTAGACATTTACACATTACGAGTTGTTGGTTATATATATATATATATATATATATATATATATATATATATATATATATATATATATATATATATATATATATATATATATATATATGGCTATAATTTCTTTTAATTATGTTTAATTTCTAAAAATTACCAATATCTATATATGAGTGTAAAAATATATATTTACACGACTTTTCTTTTGCTACTGACTGTACCAATTAAAAAAGAGAGAGAGAGAGAGATATGGAATGCTGAGGAAGTAGCCTTTTATATTCGACCAACTAGAGGCTTCTGCTTCCTCCAAACTGCATCTGGAAACACTCCACGTATACCGAGGGATCGTGTTTCGTGATGTTGTCTGTAGGAACCCATGGCCTCCTCTAATTGTCAGCGGTAATCCCATCTTGTATTCAGGTCGAACTTAGTATCACCTGCAATGCCCCGGATGCTGCAACACGTTTAAGGTTTTGCTGGGGTTTTCGCTCGCACACATAACACACACTCAGACTCAGACACACACATACTCAGACACATATACACACACACTCAGATACACACGGATTTTTCTTCCATGCTGTCCTCGTCGTCCCTCTCACCTTCCCTGTTGATATTATATTTTCCTATACACATCATGCATGGCCCCCTGTCCTACATACATGTTGTTTGATAGGGTCTAATAATTACATCCTTCATTATTTTCTCCCCTTTTCGTTGCTGTGATAATTAGTTCTTTCTATCTCTAGTGCAACCAACATTGATATTGTTATTTTATCATTGTTGTTAATTAGATTACTCTCTGTCTCTCTGTTTCTCTCTCTCACACTTTTGAATAATGTTGTTTTAACTCATTATTATTTTTTTAAAGAATGAATCGAGAGTTAAGGAACCTACGAGTGAGCCAAGTAGTTTGCAATGCGTAACTTGAAAGACAGTCATCAAATACCACGTTGCTATTGATACTCTTCCTGTATCGTGTGTGTGTGTGTGTGTGTGTGTTAGAGTGAGAAAGGTGTGTGTGTATGTGTATGAGAGAGAGAGAGAGAGATAGGTGTATATGTGTGTGCTTTAGTGAGATATAGGTGTTTTTGTGTGTGTGCGTGTGTGTTTTAGTGCGAGAGATAGTTGTTTGTGTGAGAGATAGGTGTGTGATTTTGTGTGTTAGTGAGAGAGATGTTTGTGTGTGTTAGTGTGAGAGATAGGTGTGTGTGTTTGTGTGTGTTAGAGTGAAAAAGATCTCTGTGTGTTAGTGTTAGTGAGAGAGATGTTTGTGTGTGTTAGTGTGAGAGATAGGTGTGTGTGTTAGAGTGAAAAAGATCTGTGTGTGTTAGTGTTAGTGAGAGAAGGGTGTGTGTGTGTGTGTGTGTTAGTGTTAGTGAGAGAAGGGTGTGTGTGTGTTAGAGTGAGAAAAGAGTGAGTGTCAGAGAGAGAGAGAGAGAGTCGTAACTTAACTTAATGAGATTATCGTGACTTCCTTATAACCACCACCAAAGTCACCAGCCCTCATCATCATAATATGTCGTCCCCCGTGAAGGTTACCACCAGGTGTTACATAAGGTGTGTGTAAGTCCCCGGAGGCACGAACCATATAGACTACCGTACCTCTACCCACTAACTCCTCCTCCTCCTCCTACCCCTACCCCTCTAACCCTTTGATTACACAACAGGTCATCATCGGGGAAAGCCACTAACCACTGACACGAAAGGGGGTTAAACCAGTAGCCATCAATACATACATACATACATACATATATACCCATACACACATATATAAACACATACACACACCCATACACACATGATTATATACACACATATATACCCATACACACACCCATACACCCTTACACACACATACACACATATACATACACACATACACATACACACACACACACACACATACCTAACATTGTAAGGGAAATTCCACAATATACCGGTGCAGAACATTACATAACAAAAGTTTACAGTTGAAATAAAGATAATAATAATGAGTGGTAGTGATTGTCAGTGGGAAATTTTAACTTTGTAGTCAATTTCACAAGGGAGTTTCTTATTTTTTTTTTTTTTTTTTTTTTTTATCGGTACTGAATATTTTTGTGTGGGGCAAACCCGAAGGAGAACATTACATAACGAGAGTGGTGTAATTGATATGATGGTGGTGCTGAGTGGCATATTGGATAATAATAATATTTTCATTTATAAGTCAATTTAATCTGATGATAATATTATTGGTTAGTATAGGATGTTTCACTCTTATTACTAAATTTATCCAATGAATTTATCTGTGGTGAGTGAAAAAAATAATTGGGTGTTTGCAGGAGTAAATAAATAATAAGTATATAAGACCAACAGAATGATTAATTTACCTTGGTATTACATAGAGGAGTGTATTAACCTGTAATGGGGTAATAATGGCTTTCACTGTAATGAGTTGACATGTCAGGAATTAACCCAAGTGAATTATATAAGTAGCTCATTATATAACTTTTTACTCAAGGCTACAAAACTGTTTACGTCATATTTTAGTATGAGATTATTTATATAAACTTAATGACATGATGATGAAGAAAGATGATATAGAAAGATGATGAAGAAAGATGATGAAGAAAAATAATAAAGAAAATAATAAAGAAAGATGATAAAGAAAGATAGAAAAATGATAAAGAAAGATAATAAAGAAAGATGATAAAGAAAGATGATGAAAAAAGATGATGAAGAAAGATGATAAAGAAAGATAAAAATAATAAAGAGAGATGATGAAGAAAAATAATAAAGAAAGATAATAAAGAAAGAAGATGGAACAGTTTGCCTTGGTCAGAAATCGATGTGTTTGTTTTTCGTAAGCAATTAATTATATAACAAATTACGTTTTGTTTTCAGGACTGGCGTGGGACCCATGATGACTTGAGTGTGTACAATCAAAGACAAAAGTGGTGTCGTTGTCTTGTCCGGTGATTTGATATAACTCGTAAAACATAATGAAAACCCCACCACAATAACATCCATGCCCAGTAAGGTTAGCTCTTTATCATATGTTTTCACCAAATTTAACGACACGACTTTTGTCTCTGATAGTACAAGTAATATGGCCTCTCTATACTACCTCTTGAAATGCTAAGAGTTGATTTATATTGCATACATTGGCCCACTTGCAATGATGCTGAGAGCTAATTCGTACTGCATGCATTCTACACGTGCAATGCTGAGAGTTGAATCATACTGCAGTATCCGACACTCGCAAAGGTAAGAGTCGATTAATCATATTGCGTACATTAGACTCTTGCAATGCTGTCAACTGATTCATATTGCATAGATCAGACACTTGTAATACTACGAATTGATTTTTTAAGTCCCCTGTGATCGTGTATGAGACTTAGTGGCTTCTGATTCCTCCTGTCTATGCCACGAAACAAGCTCCTTCCATATAGGTAGTGTTTCGTGGCAATATTTGAAGTCTTATTTACATCCAATTTTCTGACTACATAACAGGGTCCCTTAATATAATGATAGAATTACATTGTTTCAGTGAACATTTCATTTTGGTTGTACTATCGCGTCTACTTGGGAAATACCTCTATGAACCTCTCTCTCACTTCTGCGGCACAACAAAAACCACACACACACATAAAAACACATAAACAAATAACACACACACACGCACATACAAACACATTAAACATATACCCAAATGCATAAAATATACTCAAACACACATAACAAACAAACACACACATACACACGAGTGAAACGAGGATTGCCTTACACCTTCATTGCTGGAAAGAGTGCCAAGGCTGGTGGGAGGTCACTGTAGGTCGGAGGGGGGGGGGGGGCGGAGGGGGTTGGAGGGGAAGGGCAGGCAGGGCACACACCACACCGGGAAGAAAACGTGGCGAGGGAATCACAGTAGGAAGGAAGAAGGAAAACGGAGGAAGGGGAAATCCAGGACTAACTACAGGAGAAAAAAAAAAGAATGAAGACTGACCAGGAAAAATAAGGAAATTCAGTATTTTTGGTCTCAGGATTTCTTACACACGCTGTTGTTTTCGAGGGGTTGCAATATATAGAAAATGTAAGATTACGTAACTGCAATACATATTATTATTATTATTATATAAATATTATTATATTATTATTATATAATTCACTTGGGTTAATTCCTGACTTGTCAACTCATTACAGTGAAAGCCATTATTACCCCATTACAGGATTATACACTCCTCTCTGTAATACCCAGGTAATTTAATCATTCTGTTGGTCTTATATACTTATTATTTACTCCTGCTAACACCCAATTAATTTTTGTTGTTGTTTTGCTACTAATCGATCAGCGAGTCACTTGGCAGACCATTTACTGCAGTACTTCCAGAATAATGATGACCTCTCTTTCCATATAGCCTGTGTAAGAATTCATGTGGCCAACCGTACAAGCAGATGAAAAATTAGTGGAATAAGCAATGCGAAGAAATGGGAGGGGAAAATATAGAAAAGAAAGAAAGATATTGTAAGGAAAATAATAAAGAGAGGGAAACAAAGGCTAAATGATAGGAGAAAGATGGAGGGATAATAAGGAAGAGAAATGAAGAAATATTATAGGAATAGAGGAAGATGGAAGGAAATGAAGGAAGACAGGAAAAGGGAGACAAAAAGAAAGAAGGAATATGGAAGAAAAACAATGAAGACAAGGGAAGAGAGACAGACTTAAGAAACAAAGAAAGATGAAAGAAAAACAAAGAAGACAAGGAAAGAGAGGCAAAAAGAATGAAGAAATATGGAAGGAAAGCAACTTAGAAGAGAAGGGAAAAGAGACACTAGGAAAGAAGGAAGATGGAAGGAAGATAAGGGAAGAGAGGGAGGAGAGTTAATTAAATGGGACATATAAATATTATCGTCTGGATGGCTGAACACAATATGTACAGCCACAATCAAATAACCACCAACACTTTCCTTCCATCGTGCAAATAAATCAGTATCATATCAAAATATAATTATACAACAACACCTTTTTACGTCAACTCAACCCCCTCAATTATTAGAGTACAACGAGGTGCTGCAAAATCATAGGCCTACACATGTAGTTCTTTATGACCAAGATATTTACTACGATGGAAGGAATGTGTCGGTGGTTATTTGATTGTGGATGTACAGTCGGCGGCAAAAGTCCTGTCGCCATATCTACCAAGGCATGAAATACAGTACTGAAATAAATATAAGCTTCACAGGATCGTAAACTGAAGAACCAGTGATGATTATTAATTTTTATCCCCAGGATATTGTAATTCCATATTGTGAGTGTGTTTGTTTGATGAATTTCCTTTAAAGAACCCTGTGATGTAGTCAGAAAATTGGAGGTAAACGAGTCCTTCAAATATTGCTAAGAAACACCACCGATATGGAAGGAGCTTGTTTCGAGGCATGGTCAGGAGGAATCAGAAGCCTCCAGTTCTCGTAAACGATCACAGGGTCCTTAAGTTATCCTCCAAGATGTTTACGTGAAGCGACAGAGGACTTTTGCCTCCGACTGTACAGTACCTACATAAAATAATGCTTCGAGAGAGAGAATAAATGGATGTATGTAAAAATGACCCATCCTACTCGTTGTACAGCCACAATCGAATATCTTGCAACACTTTCTTTCATCGTGCAAATAAATCAGTACATATCAAAATATAATCATACAACATGCAACTTATGTCAACACACACCCCCTCAATTGTTATTATTATGAAGTGCTGCAAATCATACACGTGTTGTTCTATATTACTAAGATATTCACAACGATGGAAGGAAGTTGTTGCTGGATATATGAATGTGGCTGTACACTGGGAAACAGGACACAGTTATTGACCCCAAGTGTACAGTTGCAGACACATGAAACAGACCACACTTCAACGGGGCCCTTATCAAGCATAATTATAGAATTGAACTCGTCGCCTCTACACACACACACACACACAAAAGCTCACTGAGGGGCCCCCGGTTCAGTTGTGTTTGCTTCATGTGTAATCAACTGTACTGTACCCCTTTGACATTTGTACAGTTGGCCACAGGTATTCTCACACAGGCTATAATTATGGAAAGAGAGAGGTCATTATTTCTGGCAGTACTGCAATGAATGGTGAATCAAGTGACCCCGGTGATTAGTAAAACCAACAAACCTATATATAAATGACATTATATTGCAGTTATGTATAGTGGCTGCATTTTCTGTATGTTGTAAACCCTTCCGAAAACAACAGTGTGTGAACGAATTTTTGTGGCCATTAGTACTGTATAACGTGTTTTGTGTTTGTGTGTGTGTGTGTTTTTACCTGTGTAGCATACTGGCTTTATAGAACCATTATTTGTAGTGTGCTTTAGAGTATACTGCATAGAGTGGTGGGTAATGTATTGTTTCTCTCTCTCTGGCAACACAATGAAGGATTCCTATACTTGTGGTACTGAATTAGTCTGTTTTTTGGTAGGCATATACAGTAGTTTGGAGGAATCATGGGGCCCTTCATTTATTCACCCACACACATATTATCCCTTATAGGACCCTGTGGTGTAGTCAGAAAATTGGAGGTGAATGAGTCCTCAAATATTCTCACAAAACACACACACCTATATGGAAGGAGCTTGTTTTGTGGCATGGTCAGGAGGAATCAGAAGCCTTCAATTCCCATACACGATCACAAGGTTCTTAAATGACTCTGAGTATCCCGTCTCAAACTCTATAAAATGCAGAGTAGTAGACTTGCAACTATTTGAAGAGGAGATCAATAAACAATATGGTTGGTTCTCGTTACAATTCTAATACGAAACGCTTTATTCAGTGACACACAATTTCGTCGATGAATATTACACAACATTTTTTTTATAATTGTCGTGTCGTAATGTTTAGAATTTTTTTTAATTTCATCTTTTGGTGTTTGATCCCGTTCCGTCAAGCGCCGCCAAGATGTTAATTTTACTTGACTATTATTATTATTATTGTTATTATTATTATTATCCTATTATTATATTATTATTATTATAATGATGATAATAATAATAATAATAATAATAATATAATAATAATTATTATTATTATTATCATTATTATTATTAATATATTTTTTCGTGTAGAACGTATTCCGTACTGGAAACCATTCATCACACTTGTAAGCTCAGCCATAATTTTTTCTGATAAACGATCCAGCTACTCCCAAACCAAACTGAGTGACAATATAGTACAAAACTGAGTGATAATAATAGTAAAGTCCGATCAGTCTGGCTCTCACAACTCCATATGATCACGTGTCTATTGAATGAAAAATAAAGTGTAACATATATTGTTGTTGGTCTTACATGATGGAGGTATGTATTCATTCGTATATTTAGGTCAGTTCCAGTATCTGTTTATAACTATTAGAGTGTAACCTTAGTAAACGTTTGATGAGGTATGGAGCTTGTTTGAG
>JAWQEG010004044.1:65000-67965 GCA_033782935.1 Petrolisthes cinctipes | reverse complement strand
AGAGAGAGAGAGAGAGAGAGGGTGGGGAATACACACACACCACACACACACACGCACACACACGAAAATGAAACAAACATACACACGCTATAATACATACAATACACACATAATAATATTAAACACACACACACACACACACCTAAAATAAAAGCAACACACACACACACTAGAATCTACTCCAGAAAAATAGCATATTGTAATATTAATAACATCATCATTACATAATAATAATAATATATCAACACATGCTATGGTAATAATAATAATAATAATAATAATAATAACACCGTACGTACATATATAATAATAATAATAATAATAATAATAATAATAATAATAATAACAACAACGTATATGGTACATAATAATAATAACAATAATAATAACAACGTATATGGTAACAACAACAACAACAACGTATATAATAATAATAATAATAATAATAATAATAATAATAAGAGGCTACTTACCCTGAGGTCTGATTGGTATGATTTGCAGCTACTCTCCTTCCATCATTATTATCATCATCATCACTAACCACCACCACCACCACTACTACTACTACCACACTACTGTATCAACACACCAACAGCAGCCTAGTAGTGGTGGTAGGTAGCCTAGTAGGTGGGTAGGTAAGTGAAATACGTGGGCAATTAGGTAAGTAGGTAGGTAGGCTAGTTAGGTGTGTAGGTCGGTAGGTGTGTGGGTTATAGCCTGTAGGTAGGTAGGCTGGTTGGTTGGTTGGTTGGTTGGTAGGTGGTTGGTTGGTTGGTAAGGTAGGTTGGTAAGTAGCTAGGTAGGCTAGGCTTCGAACCAGTGCAGTATATATTTGTCGTTCGTTTGTTTCAAGGTGGTGGGAGGTCTTGCAGGCTTCGAATCTTACACAACAGCAGCACTATTTTCTTCAAACCAATTAAGTCACTCACTCACTTTTTCTATCTTGATTCGACACTTCGTAGGGATTAGAATAGGAAATAATTATACCCTAAGTCGTGTATTAAGGCTTAAAATGTCGACACTTTAAATAATAATAATAATAATAATAATAATAATAATAACAATAATGCTTTACCACGTATAAAAATAATGTTTCGACACTTTAAATAATAATAATAATAATGCTTTACCACGTATAAAAATAATGTACGTTTTACTCAGAGGCTTCAAAAATTGACAGCAACTTGTATGGAGGTGAAAAAGGCGAAAGAAAAATATAGAATGAGTTTGCACACCGACAAAAGTAGCCAAATGAAATATTAGTGTGTGTGTGTGTGTGTAGTTTCCTCACACATACACACATACATGATGATGATGATGATGATGTGTGTTATGTGTGTGTGTGTGTGTACGAGAGCCTATCCAAATATCAGTGTTTGTGTGTGTAGGCCTATAGTTTGCATCACACATAGTAACATACATGATGATGTGTGTGTGTGTGTGTGTGGTGTGTGTGTGTGTGGTGTGTGCAAGAGCCAATTAGAATCTCAGTGTGTGCGTGTGTGTGTGTAGTTTTCTTCACACACACACACACACACATCATAACTGTGGAGACGGTGTGATGCAACAGAGAAAATAATAAAAAGCTTTTCAAAAAAAATTAAATATAAAGATAAATTTGGTTACGTTTATTCACAAGTCTATTGGGCTACACACCACATACAAACACAGATTTTATTAGGCTATTCTTGTACACATACACAGATTTTATTTGGCTATTCTTGTACACACACACACACAAATATTGTTATTAGGCTATTCCTGTACACACACAAACACACACTTATACTTTATTAGGCTACTCTTGTACACACACACAAACACTTATACTTTATTAGGATACTCTTGTACACACACACACACTTATACTTTATTAGCCTACTCTTGTAAATACACACATACACAAACACACTTATACTTTATTAGGCTACTCTTGAACAAACACAAACACACACACACGGATACTTTATTAGGGCTACTCTTGTGACACACACATACATACACACACTGACATTTGTATTAGGTTATTTCTGTACACACACACAAATATGTTAATAGGCTACTCTTGTATAACACACACTTATACTTTATTAGGCTACTCTTGTATACACACACACACACACACACACAGATTTGCCGGGTGGTATGATGAAGCTACAATATAGGATCGTTGCCGGCAAGTCGATAGTAATAATTCTTTAGTACTTCAAAGGTTATTACGATTATAATTACATATGTTTGTTGTTGTCTATAACTACACGTATATACTGTCTATAGAAATAAAAAAAAAAAAATTCTTCTTTTACACGCACAGTTTAAAAATATTCGAGGTATTTCTTTCCCTTCAATAATAATAATAATAATAATAATAATAATAAAATAGAAGTTGTTATAAGTATGTCATGCACGGATTGGTTACATAGTTACTTCAAAATACTCGTTGGTACTTTTCATTGTAACTGTTTTTTACTAATTAATAAATGTTTATCCCTTCGTTCGTTCCTTCCTCCCCACACGTTTTTACGAAGGGATAAACATTTAATTAGTACTGTACAAACTCAAAAAAACAAAAAAATCGTGAAAAAAAACAAACACAATTATACTTTTTGGTACGTAGGTCTGTTTTACAAGTAAAACTTGTAAAACAGACCTACGTACCAAAAAGTATAATTGTGTTTGTTTTTTTTCACGATTTTTTTTGTTTTTTTGAGTTTGTACAGTACTAATTAAATGTTTATCCCTTCGTTCCTTCCTCCCCACACGTACAGTACGACTTGTAAAACAGACCTACGTACCAAAAAGAATAATTGTTTTTTTTTCACGATTTTTTTGTGTTCTAGAGACGAAGACGAGACACGGACACCGACGACTGAACACTGGCCATCAGAGGAGCCGGCGGCATAACCTTCCCCTCCACCGACCCAAGCACTACTGAGGTGAGGTGAGTCTTGCTGGTCCTGGATTG
>JAWQEG010004044.1:0-60000 GCA_033782935.1 Petrolisthes cinctipes | reverse complement strand
AGAAGAAAAACGAAGGAAAGTATGATGGAATGTAATGAAAAGAGTTACAGTAGTAAAGGGAAGAAGGAAAGATAATAGTACTATTTGTGTAGAGTACAAAGTTTCCCTCTACACATTACTGTACAGCCACAATCAAATATCAAGCAACACTTTCCTTCCATGGTGCAACAAATAAATCTGTATCATTTCTAAATATAATCATACACCACCACCTTATGTCAATTCAACCCCCTCAATTAGTATTATGTGCTACAAAATCATACATGTGTTGTTTTTCATTACCAAGATATTTACAAAACTGTTGGATGGAAGGAAAGTGTTGCTGGATATTTGATTGTGGCTGTACATACCAGTTGCTAAATGATAAAAGTAAGGCTTTATATAACATTTTGGATTTCCCTAAGTATGATTAATTTTACAGTAAGCCATAAAAAAAAGTTTAGGCATAGGGATATAGTAAAATAGAGTTTTTTCCAACACTGCCTGGTATGACTCACCCAGACTCGAGGGATTAAAATCACTAGAGATATTATAGAGAACTTACAAAATACTACAATAATATACTGAACACCAAAGTAATAACTACCCTTACTTCCTACTTTATCACAAAATAATATAGTACTGTAATATAGAAGTAGTTGTTGTTGTTGTTGACAAAAAACTGCTTCTATATTACAGTAGGGTACAGTACTATATTCTTTTGTGTTAAGGGGGTGCAGGAATAGGGGGACAGGCTTGGGTGGGGGGGGTTTAGGAGGGTGCGGGAGTAGGGGGACAGGCTTGGGGTGGGAAGAAAGCCTGTCCCCTATTCCTGCACCCCCCTTACCCCCCAAGCCTGTCCCCCTATTCCCGCACCCCCTTAATTAAAGTAGGAAGTAAGGGTAGTTATTACTTTGGTGCTCTTTACAAAATACGTCAAAAAATACTTAGCATCACAGCATATATTACCCTTACTTACTACTTTATTACAAAAGCCACATTTGAATTATGTTATGGTTATGGAGTTGAATTTGTGTTATAACAACAAAGAAGCCCTTGCGTTACTACCCGGGGTGAACAGACTCTAGAATACACACGGTAACAATTTATTGGTAAGTACAGGGTAACACACATAGGTAAATATAGAAGGCCAGTTGCCGTGTAGCGTCGTGAGAGGACCATAGTTGCAGCAGGAGAGTTGTGTAGGACGGGACCGCACACGTGTGATCAAGGCGGGAACACGGTGGGAGACTTGATGCAGGAAGCGGCAGGTACAACAGCAGGGACACGGGGCTGCTCGGCCAGACAGCTTGAGGAACTTCAACAACAACAGCAGCAGGGGCAGGTGTTCCTTGGTCTGGAGCTAGTGTGGAAGAGGGTGTACAGTGGCGGAGCGGCCCTTTTTATTCAGTTGGGCTAAGATCCTGGATGTGTGTGGGGGCGTCGTTATCATGTGATCGTATGACACCTACATAGTGCAGTCTGGGAGCAGATATTCTACTTGCTGCTCCAGGGATGACTAATGCTTCATCTGGGAATGGGATTATAACATCTAGTACACCTGCCGATCCTTGGGATGACTTAGGCAGAAGGTGCGGGGCAACAAAGGAGTGAATATAGGAGCGGCTATACATGGAGTCGCTACAGTGTCAATAGGTCAAGACCAACAATATATCAGGTGTGTTCTGATGATGGGCTATTATTCCTCCCACACCACAGTACTGTATATCCTTTACAGACTGCCTGAAAACAAGGAAAAGTGTGGATGACTCTGTAACAAGAAGGAGATGGAGACAGAGAGGAGGGGCAGTAATCATGAAATAGAAGGAAAGAAGGGACAGTAAATATGAAAGAAATAAAAGGAAGGAAGGACAGCAAACAAGGAAAAAATAGAAGTAAAGGAGAGACAGCAAACATGGAAGAAATATAGTTAATCTTCGAGATAAATGTTGCCGCCCTGGGGTGATAATTTAACAATGTATAATTCTTCAGGCATGTGGTATGGGTAAACGAGAGTGTTATTGATTATTATGATTATATAGTGGATAGTTTATAAATGAGAGTTAGTGTTATGGACAAGATATACATGAAGAAGGTGAGCGAGAGGGACTTGTTGTGTTGGCTAGCTAACTGAGAACAGATGAGAAACTAGGGCAGGGCAGGGCAGGGCAGGGCAGGGCAGGGCAGGGCGGGGCGGGGCACCCACCCGTTCTGTTGCCACACGACCAGCAGTGAGGAAGAGATATTGGCTGGTGTAGGAGTGTGATCGGTGTGTCAAGGACTGGGATTTATACAACCAGGAATACGTAAGTAACAAAGATTAAACTAATGATAAATAAGGGAATCAATAAGGTGACTCAAATCGAGATATCGTGTGGATACTGAATATTTTTTTGAGATGGTTATAGGTTGATACTATTAGCAAAGTGATAGAGAATGATAATTAAATGTATTTGATGTTGATATTACCCATTTCTGTTTGACAGGCTTTGACCCAATTCCAGTATATACGAGATTGGTGTCAACGTAACAGGTTTAATTGTACCTCATCATA
The DNA here is from genome assembly GCA_033782935.1 of Petrolisthes cinctipes. Lineage (NCBI taxonomy): Eukaryota > Metazoa > Arthropoda > Malacostraca > Decapoda > Porcellanidae > Petrolisthes > Petrolisthes cinctipes. The sequence goes on along the minus strand of JAWQEG010004044.1, from coordinate 57,467 downwards.
CCTTACCGCCCTATAACAAATTTTGAATATAACGACTTCTTTGCTCTGGGCGAAGTAGCTAGGTATGGTACCGTAAAACACCCTAACTTCGGACACTTTTTACATGTTTTAGTGAATAACTCGGTTAATAATGGTGCAATTTTATTCCTACTGGTGTCATGTGGTAGCCAGGTAGAGTACCTACTATGTCCATATAATAAAAAAAATTATGCACTCTAAATTCGTGCTTTTTTTTCAATTTTCCTAACTTGGGACAGGGTTGTATTTTCCCGTTAAACATGAGAATGGTTAACAGCATCGATCTCTGGGCATGCTGGATGAACTTCGGACACCTGAGGAGTTTTTAAAAAATGTAAAAAAAAATTTGCCGCATTCATGGCCCGAGTTATACATATAAAGAGATATATCCAAAAATAGCTTCTTTTTTAAGCACATAAATTTAAATCACAACAAGTTGCATCATATCACATTGTAGTGAGGTTTTCTTGGCATAGATCTAACCAAGAACTATTCAAAAACTTTTCTAGCCGAAAAATAAAAACAAAAAAACGAATTGCGTATACACAAAACCAGAAGAGGAAGTGACTTCTTCCAAAAAAAAAAACTTCACCTAAATATCAATTTGCTACTTCACTGACTCAACAAATGTATACTGAAATAACATAATAGGACCTACATAAGGTACATAATAACATAATTCCAAGTATTAATGACACACACACCCACTTCCTGTATTCCTTGACTTGATTACCTGTATAAAATACTATAACTAAATAACTAATATAACTTTTTTTTTCAAAATAAAACTCATTACTGGTTAAGGCACCATACTGTAGCATCTTACAGGCAATAATTTTGGTACTGGTAATACTGACAATCTTACAGAACTATATTACATATTATTTGGGTACTGGTATTATTACATAGGCCAAAGGTTTACATCTACATCAAAAATCATCTTTTGCTTGCGGTCAAGTACCGGTACCGTAATAATTTGTCCGTCAGAAGTTGGGACTTTTTTCTGTAGTACTTACAGAGTGTCCATGTATAATTGTACCATTCACATTCAATATTTATACATAATAGTCTTTGAACATTCCCCTAACTAACATCATCGTTATTTTTTGCAAATATAGCACTCTCTTCCCGTACAGTTGAATTATTACATGTCCGAAGTTATGGCGCAGTTCAAAGTTAGGATGTTTTACGGTATATATCAAACTTTGTTCAGTACTTGCAACAAATGGGATGAGGTGACTGAACATGTGTCTTTGTTACCATATACCTGTACAGTGGTAAGTGTTTAATGTTAAGTGTTTAGTGTCATGTGTACAGTGTAGTGAAGTGGTCACTGTAGCCTACAGTTAGTGTTCTAATTTTCATCTCCGTCTGAGGTCTTGGTTTCTTTGTCCCAGGTATATAAACCCGTTGCGGCGCCGGCTGACTGCAGCAGTGCCACCTGGTTAACACACAAACAACTAGGATTAATGTACTATAATAGTCATTTGTATCTTATATTCTGTACATTGATATGCTGTATTGCCCTGTAATTAATGACATTATTATACTGTACATTACATCAGCTATACTTTAACCAATATAATATTTCACATTTGGGCATCAGAATCTATACAATAATATGACAGTACCCATTATACACTCAAACGTATTACCTAATGTCTATTGTATTCCCTCTTCACCTCCACAGAAATACATGGGATAAACCTCCTGTCGACAATTAAAAGTACAAGTAATATTTATTCACATGCATAGCTAAACCAACGAATAACTTTCCATCCCGCCACCAGAACAACACAACACGACACTCACCAAATTATCAGCGGCATCAGCTCCACCATAGGCAATGAATGCTGCGCTGGACTTGATGGAGTCTGCCCATGATCCACCACCACCATCACCATCACCAGTATCCTCTATATTATTCTCACCAGCACCAGTATCCTCTATATTATCCTCCCAAACTGTATGGATAAACACAAAACATTAGTACTGTAGTCTGTACTGTGAATACTTACTTAATGCTTATGCAAAAAAAAAAAAAAAAAAAAAAAAAAAAAAAAAAAAAAAAAAAACTTTAGTCTTTACTGTGTATATTGTGTTTACATAAGAAAAAAAAAACCCACATTAGTCTTTACTATTGATCTAGTGTTTATACAAGAGAAAAAAAATAAATCTCATTAGTCTTTATTGCAGATCTAGTGTCAACGCAAGAAAAACCCGACATTAGTGTACACAAATTTGTTATCGTGATAAAACTTAACTGACAAAGTGGAGAGGGTGTCATGTTATCTGAAGCACATTGGGACACTAAATACAAGTTTTGGACCATGACACTGTGAGAAGGAGAGGATGTCAAATTATCTAGTGCTGTATACTATACAATACCTTAAAAAAGTATTGGCACTCAGAGGGTAGATAATTTCAAAATGGTATTTTGTGGGTCACTTGTGTCTCAGGCGTGTTTCTGATCACATTGCTGATTTTTCAAATTGTTTGCCGAAAAAAGAGGGCCGATACTTTTTGGAGGTACTGTATTGTAATAACGGTAAGTAAAATGTTAGCTAACAAGCAATCATTTTACACCCTACCGGTAAAAAACTACAACAAACAAAGAACAAAGATAGAATAATTTTGATTGCCCTATAGCATTGCTGAAACATTTCCATTCCATCCAAATATGATGTAGTGCATTGTTATGAATAGAAACCAGTAAAAATATTTAATACCAAAATGGAGAACATATTTTTTTGTTTTCTACTTGTTCAGAATAATTTATTTTATGACGTGCAAGCCCGTCATCTGTACATTGCATCATAAAAAATTGATGACGGGCAAACTCATCATTGGAAAGGGAAAGGGTTAAGAGCATTAGTGTAGTAAAGCATTGTGGAATATACAGGGTGTATCGCGAGGTATTACGTTAACTTAAACCAGATATACAAAAGCTGATAACGAGTCTTTTTTGTTCTATAAAATATGCTGTGTGCGATCTCTGTACAGAATACTGAATATTAATGAAAAAAGGTAATGTTTACGTCTGCCATTGTTAATGTTAATAATATTGTATACCGTCTCTCCCCTGATAATTATGGAACCACAATTGTAATTCATTATTCAAAATCTTGTTATATTGTCTGATATATAATTATACTTTTGTTGTCATCCATGAGCTAGTGTTTGTGTATGCATGTGTATATCATTGCATAATAATTTTATGGTAAGAAGCCCTACTCATGACAAACTTTGTGTTTGTACCATGAAAACATGTTTCTTCCATAATCCTTTGACCAAAAGTCAATAAGGATTGACCTAATATAAAGTTCAACAAAGTAATCCCTTTCAATTGAAAAAAAAAAAAAAAAAAAATTAATGGTATTGATAGAATGGGATTCATGATTAATGGAACTCACCCATATTTATCAAACTTAAATTTTTAAAATAATGTAATACCTGGCAACACTTACAACACTCCAACTTAGTCAGTGGATAGTGCCTCTCCTCCTGTCCTTCCTCCCTTCACCAGCCCCTCCATAACCTCCCACTATAACTCACTGGGTAGAAACAACCACAAGGTGTATAGTATATAATATGCACTAGTGTTTCTATCCCATCAGCTCATAACTGTACTGATTACCCCACTCTGTTGAGGTAAAAAGGCCTATACAGCAGATGAACCCCACCACAGCCAGGATTCCAACCTTCACTCTCCTGTTCTATGTCCAAGAGTATCAACAAATTTTACCAATTAGTTTTTAACAACCGAATCTTTAACTTCATCATCACATTAATTATCATGATTTAATTCCTTGTACTGTAGGCCTCGAAATATCTATCATCATTCTTTTCCCTTATCCACAAACTCTCAGTCATCATCATCTAATGGGGTACTGTATCACACTAGCACCTTGATCTAGGTTTTTGAGAGCCTGGTGGAACAAATGTTTTGTGAACGAGAAACAGTGTTGGCATTTGTGAAGCGAAGATGGAATGTATTTCTATGCAAGACAGTTCCACTTATGCAAAAGAAAGTCAATATATAATATATTAATGTCAATTAATTCAAAGTATAAAGGGTGAACAAAAATTTAAAAAAATAATTTTTGAATAACAACAAAAAACACAATGTAGAAAATACGACGTCAATATTTTACTGTGTTTACTCGTCTGTTACATTGTGTTCTACCTACAGAGAACTAAAGCCAGTGCCAATGTGATAGCTCCTGCCCCATTCCTTCTGGTACCTTGTTCCACCAGTCCCATGATAACCTCGTTTGAGGAACTAGTGTGATACCAGCTAAGTTCTTACTATCATCATCATAAGAGGTCTTGGTTTCTGTGTCTGTATTTTTGTCCTCGGTAAGTAAACTTGTCATTCCCCCTCCCACGGCAGCCCCAGTGGCCCCAAGGGCGACAGTAGCTGCGGTGCCAATCCCAGCAATGCCAGCTGACTGCAGCACTGCCACCTGGTTGACACAAAAACAACTTGTATTAATAGTAATTTGTATTTTCCATTTTATACATTGATACATTGCACTGCACTGTAACTAACATTATAATTTGTACATTACAACATCAGCTATACTTTAAACAATACAATATTTCATATTAAAGTTTATACATACTTACATACATACATACATACATATATCAGGCCTTCATCTTCACTCTGGATGTAGCCAACTGTAAAATTTATACAATAAGAAAATACACATTATACACTCGAGCATATTACCTAATGTCTTCTGCCCAGGGGGGCTGACTTTATTCTCTGTGAATATTAGTCATCCTCCACAGGACTAGAATAAAGATTGTTGTAGGATCTGGTAATTTTCTAGTGGATTGATGAGATCTGCTCACATAGATTAAAAATCCACATGAGGTGTACTGCAATCGGAGGCTTCCCCCCCCCCCCCCCACTGCTGTATGGAGTGCCAGCACACAGGGGGTTGCATTATCCCTTTGCATGCATCAATGTAAACTCCCTCCCCCTTTATGGTCCCTTCAGGACTGGTCTCATGGAAGGTGTGGCCCCACTTGTAGCTCTTGTGGTAACGTGGACTTGGGCCCACAGTACTGGCTATGGGATCAAAGACCTTCCCCCCCAATGAGGCTCCCATACTCCCTGGTTCAGTAAGCTGTGGTCCCATCTTCCTGGGATGTGTTACAGTAGCCCAGGCATATAGGGACATACAGACTCCCTGGTTCAGTAAGCTGTGGTCCCATCTTCCTGGGATGTGCTACAGTAGCCCAGACATATAGGAACATACAGACTCCCTGGTTCAGTAAGCTGTGGTCCTATCTTCCTGGGATGTGTTTGTGTTAAGTCAATTTTTCACCGTCAATATCAACTCGGTAAAATTTTGGCTTAAATTGACGAGATTTCGTCAATTTTCACGACACGATCCTGCGCGTCAAGTGTTGACGATATCGAGAACAAATATGGCTGCTGATGATCCATCTGTAATGTTATTAAGCCTAGAAAATTATATTAAAATACATGTGTGCTGTTGAAATGATAAAAATTGACCAAAAGGATGCAGCAGAAAATGGCTGTGGTGGTCCCGCTTGGCTGGAAAACAAATAAAGTTCATCAACGACGACGACATATTTACCCCCTCAGATCCTACTGCTGTATTGTTCTTGTCGTTATTGTTATGACAAATAACAACAAAGTACTGTGAACCCAGACCTCTGATACCTCTTTGTTCCAACTCGGTGAAAAGCCTACAAATAAAGAAACTAACCTAAATAGAGTAAAAAGTTAGAAGGTACTAGGCTAGCCGACGGGAGAGAGGTGGTGTTGGTTTTCCCGCCAACACTGTGTTCGTTCTTCCGTTGTAGCACTGACTTGGTCGTTATCCTTAACTTCTTTAGTTACTTCTTAAGGCTATTGCAGGCTTTAGATTTGCAAATTGTATTGAATCTTGTTAAAAAATAATCAAAATTACAAAAAAATAACATGCTTTAACTTTTCTTAATTTATATTTACGGTGTATCTTGACCTAAAATGAATGGATTCGAACGATACAGCACCTCTGTAGCCTAATGAACAACCAGCCGTATTTCCCTACTATACCCAGTTTTCCCTCGTCATTTGGCAATTATATAATAATATTTGTTATATTAAAAACATAATAACGTGTCAGATATTTTATTTAAGGCAAAATAGATCAAAACATCTGAGATATAAGAAGTTTGGACACGTTGCTTTAGGAGCCAGTATACAGGGTGTATCGCGACGTATAGTATTAACTTACACCAGAGAGATATAAAATATAATTTTGAGTATATTTTGTTGTATAAAGTATGGTGTGTGTGATCTCAGTAAAGTACAATGAATACTGATAAAAACTATTTTAACTTGTGTTGTCAAATGGCGGTGAGCGTCGGAGGGAGTGGTAGCCTAATATGTTTTCGGACCAAAGAGGCCTTATTTATTTCATCTTAATAAGTTTTATGATTATTGCAATATTTATGTGATGTTCTATATCGTACATTGAATCATATTTTCAATGCAGAGGGATAATACCAGGCCTGTATAAGAAGAAAATCCGTGAAATGTAGGGAAATGCTAAGACTTGCAATTTACCTAACCTCCAAAAGATATTAATCATATTTCGTCGAATATTATTTGTAGGGGCCTGGTATTATCCCTCTGCATTGAAAATATGATTCAATGTATGTTATATAACATCACATAAATAATGAAATCATGACAAAACTTATTAAGATGAAATAAATAAGGCCTCTTTGGTCCGAAAAATGTTTTAGGCTACCACTCCCTCCGATGCTCACGTGACACCGAATTGCCGAAATATTCTCAAATCTCGACTAGCTCGTGTGACCAGACACAGTTAAAATTGACGGTGAAACATTGACGAAAAAATGACTCGTGTGACCCCGCCTTTACAGTAGCCCAGGCATATAGGGACATACAGACTCCCTGGTTCAGTAAGCTGTGGTCCCATCTTCCTGGGATGTGTTACAGTAGCCCAGACATATAGGACCAGCCACTCCTTTAATTTAATTTGTTTTTTCACTGTGACCAGAGTGTACCAGGGGTCTGTGTGGCAGGAGGCCATTCAGCCCTGGGAGAACATCAACAACAACAACCTAATGATTATTGTATTCCTTCTTCACCTCCACAGAAATAGATGGGATATACCTCCTGTCCACTACTATATACAAGTGCTCCCTATTCATCTGCACAGCTACACCAATGAATAATTTGCCATCCCACCACCAGAACACTACAAGACACTCACCGTACTACCGGCAGCAACTGCTCCACCGTTAGCAATGGCTGCACTGGACATCATAGTGGCTGCTAATGATCCAGCAGCAGCACCAGCAGCAGTAAACCCAGCAGCTGTTCAAACAATCATAAGTTATTAGTCTGTATTTTGTATATGTAATGCTATACAAGAATAAAACCCACAATGGTCTTTACTATAGATCTAGTGCTTACACAAGAAAAAACACATTAGTCTTTATTGCAGATCTAGTGTCAACGTAAGAAAAACCCGACATTAGTGTATACAAAACTTTTATCGAGATAAAACTTAACTGACAAAGAAGAGAGGGTGTCATGTTATCTGAAGCACATTGGGACACTAAATACAAGTTTTGGACCATGACACTGTGAGAAGGAGAAGATGTCAAAGTATCTAGTATACTATACAATAGACCTGTCTAATTACAAATTATGGCTTTTGACTCAACATTACCAGTGAGGACGAAAGGTGCAGCCGCTACCATGGCACCGGCACCAAGGACAGACGCCACCCCAATGCCAACACTTCTAGGGATTATACTCTTGGTGTCTGTGTTCTTGGAATAAGTAGGTGGTGGTTTACGGTGCCTAGCTGGTTCTGGTGGTGGTTTATGGTGCCTAGCTGGTTCTGGTGTTGTCTCCTGTTGGTATGAAGGAGGGTCAGGTATATTGCTAATGTTTTAAGTTTAAGAAGAGCCACAAAAATGGAAAACACAATTTTTTCCCAACTTTTAATGGATAATCCATCATTACCTGTTTTTACATGTTGAAATTTAAGTGTGACAGTGCATTTTGACAATGTTTGATTCCCTCCAAGAGGCTGGACTAAGGAGTGAAACAAGTAATGTATTTATTGAAAGAATTACCATTTTGTAGCAGTGTTGCCAGATCCGGCTAGGTCCCAATATTTTGCCCCGGTCATTTCCTGTACTTTACCACGGTTATTTCCCGGTAGTTTGCCCAGGTTAGGTCCCGGTAGTCTGCTGTGGTCTAGGTTAGGTTAGGCTAATTTCTTGGAAATGGGGCATTTGTAGAAGAAATGCCATAGAAGAAAATAGTCTTAAAATAGTCTAAATAAGTGGGTAATGAAGGTAGAAAAACCGTTCGCAATAACGGTAATTCTTTCAATAATTACCACAAGTAAATACTGTAACAAATTTAGTAGTTATTATATATGTGTTCTAGAGTTTGCCTGACATAACCTACATTCCTCCACCACCACCACCGGTAAAGTTTAAGGGGGTGTGGGAATAGGGGGACAGGCTTGGGTGGGTTTAGGGGGGGTGCGGGAGTAGGGGGACAGGCTTGGGGGGGTTTAGGGGGGTGCGGGAGTAGGGGGACAGGCTTGGGGGGATGTTAGGGGAGTGTGGGAATAGGGGACAGGCTTTCTACCCACCCCAAGCCTGTCCCCCTATTCCCGCACCCCCCAACCCCCCCCCCCCCAAGCCTGTCCCCTACTCCCGCACCCCCTTAATCAAGAAGAGCTACAGAAATGGAAAACACTTACCGGTACTGGAAGTTAATTACCTATATTGTCGCACTTACATTTCTACAAGTAAAAACAGTGAATGATGGATTGTGAAATATGCCCTTATCTTGGAAATGGGGTATTTTGTGGAGGAAATGCCATAGAAAAAAAGTCTTAGAATTGTTTAAATAAGTGGATAATGAAGGTAGAAAAAACGTACGAAATAATGGTAGTTCTTTCAATATTTACGAAAAATAGGGTATTAGTACAGAAGTGGACCTTAATTCAGCAGTGTTGCCAGATCCGGCTGGGTCCTAGTATTTTACCCCTGTCATTTATTGTACTTTATCACGATTATTTCCCGGTAGTTTGCCCAGGTTAGGTCCAGGTAGTCTGATGCGGTCTAGGTTAGGTTAGGTCAGGTCAGGTAAGGTCAGGCTAATTTCAAAATTATTTGAATATGCCCTATCTTGGAAACGGGGCATTTGAGGAAGAAAAACCATAGAAGAAAAGTGTCTTAGAATGGTCCGAAATAGTGGGTAATGACAGTAAAATATCTATTATACAGTAAGGTCCACTTCTGTACCTTTACCAAAAATAGTCTTAGAAATTGTCTAAATAAGTGGGTAATTAAGGAAGAAAAACCGTATGCAATAAAGGTAGTTAATTCTTTCAATATTTACCGAATTGTCTAAATAAGTGGGTTAATGAAGGTAAAAAAACGGTAAATATTGAATGAATTACCGTTATTGGGTACGGTTTTTCTACCTTCATTACCCACTTATTTAGACCATTCTTAAACTATTTTCTTCTATGGCATTTTCTCCGCAAATGCCCCATTTCCAAGATAGGGCATATTCAAATGGGGCATTTTGAAATTAGCCTGACCTAACCTAACCTAGACCACAGCAGACTACCGGGACCTAACCTGGGCAGACTACCGGGACCTAACCTGGGCAAACTACCGGGAAATAACCGTGGTAAAGTACAGAAAATGACCGGTGCAAAATACTGGGATCTAGCAGGATCTGGCAACACTGCTACAAAACGGTAATTCTTTCAATAAATACCAAAAAATTAGGGTATTTATTGAAAGAATTACCATTTTGCAGCAGTGTTGCCAGATCCGGTTGGGTCCCAGTATTTTGCACCAGTCATTTATTGTACTTTATCACGATTATTTCCCGGTAGTTTGCCCAGGTTAGGTCCCGGTAGTCTGATGCGGTCTAGGTTAGGTTAGGTTAGGTTAGGTTAGGTTAGGTTAGGTTAGGTTAGGTTAGGTTAGGTTAGGTCAGGTCAGGTAAGGTCAGGCTAATTTCAAAATGCCCCATTTGAATATGCCCTATCTTGGAAATGGGGCATTTGCGGAGAAAATGCCATAGAAGAAAATAGTCTTAGAATGGTCTATATAAGTGGGTAATGAAGGTAGAAACACCGTACGCAATAACGGTAATTCATTCAATATTTACCAAAAAAGGTACGCAATAAAGGTAGTTAATTCTTTCAATATTTACCACAGCTTTTTTGGGGACTTCCTTTACAGCTGCTGGGCTGTATAGTAATTTATCCAGCCACTTCAGGACGTTCTCAGGAAGGTATGCTGGCGGCGAGTTGTCTTCATTATCGTCTGTAGCTTGGATGGCAGTAGTACATCTTAACACAGCCACCATTACGGTTATTATAGTCCACAGGAACATGTTGATATCTCCACTGGTGTTCTCTGAGGTGTTAACAAGGATTATAATTATTTTGTAGTGCAGTATATGGTTGTGGCTTAATTGTATCCATTAAAAAATAGAGTAAATATTGAGAGCCCTTTCCTCCGTGTCAGCCAACGAGCAGCGACGACTCCATTAAGACTATCAAGAGTTCAAGACTATTTATTAATAATCAAGTATCTATTCAATAATCGTAACTTTGAATAATGTAATGCATTATTTATTACACATAGTAATTTATTAGGATCATATTTAAGACAAACTAGAATAGATTATATTTGTAAAGATCTCCATGTTTTTCAGTGAAAGAAAATAAACTTACGGTATTGGTGTTGGTGGACGTGAATGAGACCTGTGCAAGCCACGGAGCTATAAACATAGAGCGCTTAACCCTGTGTCCCTGTTCAGTTCAGTTGATGGGTGAGGAGTATTGCCTTTCCAACGGCACTCCTCCTTTGTCTCGTTAATATGTTAGTATTAATAGGCGAGCCCACACTTTGAGTGATGTTGCCAAATGGTGATCTATTTTTTATTTGCGACCTTTTAAGTGCTGGACATGGGTAACTTAGTTAAATTTCATACCTTATTTTACACTAGAAAATTAGCGTTCTAGTTCACGACCTTTTACTTAAATGTATAAAAAAATACATACTTTTGTGTTTTCGCATAATATATGCTGAATATACTATATTTTTCATATAAATTAGTAAATAATAAAAGTCGAAATGTGTGCATTAAGCGGCTTTCATGAACTGCATGAGTATAACAGCCTACAAATATTAACAATTGTATTTAGCATGACCCATACCATGAAGCGGAAAATGTTGAAATGCCATATTTTCACATTTATTAGCATTAGAAATATGCATACCTTGCGCTGGCAGGGCCTCCATGAGCTCCGAAAATATTACCCTAGAATCGAGCCAGTTTTACCCTAAATTACTATGTATTACCCTAAAAAATCGGCAACATCGTAACTTTGAATAATGTAATGCATTATTACACAGTCATTTAGGATCATATATAAGAAAAAATTAAAATAAATTCTATTTGTAAAGATCATCATGTTTATCAGTGAAAGAAAATAAACTTACGGTATCTGGGTTATGCCCCAATACACTGTATTATGGATAATTTGATGGGTTCAGCAAAATTGTAAAGCAACGTAAATATGTAGCCTCAGTATTAATTAACTTTCAACTTTCTTTTCATGTCTACAACAGCTTTGAGTATTATTCTTAATTTTCGATAGATTTTGACATATAAAATATGTTTTGCCTATGAATTACCCTAAAATTACCCCAAATTAAGCCTTACCCTAAAGAGGATCTAATTACCCTAGTTTAGGGTATTTTACCCTAAAATGGAAGCACTGGGTGCTGGGTTGGTTTGTTTACGTGTTGCTGCAGCAGCGGAGACCGCATCGTATGGACACCAATATATTATCAACATCTTATTGTGATTTAGTACTGTTACTATCATTGACGACGTAAAATGTAAAATAAAATTATAAAAGACCTGTATAAGTTTGTATATCATTCTAATTTTGTTATCTTTGCGTATAATCGGACTAAAAAGCCTCTTCTGAAATAATAGGATATATATTTTTATTCATGGCTGTATTCGTATGAAAATAAGTCCAAGATAAGTTAAAAATATGTAAAAAATATTGAATAAGTTATAATAAGTCGTTCCACAATAGGAAGCCCAATACAACTTTGCCCGACATAGGACATTTTTTCCAGCCTAGAAATCGCCATCAAAATGCCGTTTGGCAACTCGTATTAAAGTGTGGGCTCGCCTAATAGGCGAGCCCACACTTTGAGTGATGTTGCCAAATGGTGATCTATTTTTTATTTGCGACCTTTTAAGTGCTGGACATGGGTAACTTAGTTAAATTTCATACCTTATTTTACACTAGAAAATTAGCGTTCTAGTTCACGACCTTTTACTTAAATGTATAAAAAAATACATACTTTTGTGTTTTCGCATAATATATGCTGAATATACTATATTTTTCATATAAATTAGTAAATAATAAAAGTCGAAATGTGTGCATTAAGCGGCTTTCATGAACTGCATGAGTATAACAGCCTACAAATATTAACAATTGTATTTAGCATGACCCATACCATGAAGCGGAAAATGTTGAAATGCCATATTTTCACATTTATTAGCATTAGAAATATGCATACCTTGCGCTGGCAGGGCCTCCATGAGCTCCGAAAATATTACCCTAGAATCGAGCCAGTTTTACCCTAAATTACTATGTATTACCCTAAAAAATCGGCAACATCGTAACTTTGAATAATGTAATGCATTATTACACAGTCATTTAGGATCATATATAAGAAAAAATTAAAATAAATTCTATTTGTAAAGATCATCATGTTTATCAGTGAAAGAAAATAAACTTACGGTATCTGGGTTATGCCCCAATACACTGTATTATGGATAATTTGATGGGTTCAGCAAAATTGTAAAGCAACGTAAATATGTAGCCTCAGTATTAATTAACTTTCAACTTTCTTTTCATGTCTACAACAGCTTTGAGTATTATTCTTAATTTTCGATAGATTTTGACATATAAAATATGTTTTGCCTATGAATTACCCTAAAATTACCCCAAATTAAGCCTTACCCTAAAGAGGATCTAATTACCCTAGTTTAGGGTATTTTACCCTAAAATGGAAGCACTGGGTGCTGGGTTGGTTTGTTTACGTGTTGCTGCAGCAGCGGAGACCGCATCGTATGGACACCAATATATTATCAACATCTTATTGTGATTTAGTACTGTTACTATCATTGACGACGTAAAATGTAAAATAAAATTATAAAAGGCCTGTATAAGTTTGTATATCATTCTAATTTTGTTATCTCTGCGTATAATCGGACTAAAAAGCCTCTTCTGAAATAATAGGATATATATTTTTATTCATGGCTGTATTCGTATGAAAATAAGTCCAAGATAAGTTAAAAATATGTAAAAAATATTGAATAAGTTATAATAAGTCGTTCCACAATAGGAAGCCCAATACAACTTTGCCCGACATAGGACATTTTTTCCAGCCTAGAAATCGCCATCAAAATGCCGTTTGGCAACTCGTATTAAAGTGTGGGCTCGCCTATTCTGATGCTGTGTTCCTGTGCGTCTATTATTTTCTATATTTTCTTTTCCTTTATTTTATGTTAATCCTTGTGTTTTCCTTTCTTTTTCTCTTTTTTTCCAGATTTGAAATAGGTAGTCTTTTGTTACACTTATATTTTTTTCATTAAATAGTAACTGTCCTAAAATATTATTTTCATTTTCTATAATATGGTTGTTGTAAATTCACATATTTATTTCTTTCTTTCTGTAAAAATGGGCACCATAATATAAAATGCCTTATATCCTCTATTTCTGCTTCACACAAGTCACATTTTACTTCACCTCCTATAAATCTTTTTCTGTCATTAAGTTTTAAATTATTTGTTCTACCCTTATATAATATTACTGATGCCATATCATTATCATATATTCTTTCAGTTTTTATTTCTGTTTTAAATGTTTTGTAGATTTCCAAGCTCGGTTTTTCCATAACTTCCTCCTTCCATTGATCTGTGTCCCATTTTTTAATCTTTTCCTTTATTTCTTTAACACTAGTTTCTTTGATTGACTTTCCTCCCAACTCAGTTTCTTTGATGAATGATTTTACCTTCTTCATCCATTGGTCTTTTCCACTTTCCATCTTTTCTTGCATTATTCTTTTTACTAATTGATTCTTCCCTTCTATTCCGTATTTTAGATATTTTATATAACCTTCTTTAACTGCTCTGCATACTGGAGGCTCCTATTTCTCCTCTTAATGTTGCTACCTGAGCATATTTTGGTGCCCCTAGTATAAATCTATATACATTGTTTTCTATCTTTTGGAGCTCTTCTGTTTCAGTTTTTGTAAATTCCAATACATTTGATCCATATAGTACAGATGGTAGCACTACACTTTTCCAATATGTTTTCCCTATTAGCATCTTATTTACACTCTGTGCTATTATTGTATAGGTCATGTTTGCCATTTTTCTTGCCTTTTGTATTACTTGGTTTTTATGTATTCTGAAGCACTTTCTCTTGTCATTTATTGTAATTCCCAGATATTTTATCTCATTTGTTATCATTTTGTCTCTCAATTTTTCTGGTTTCTGTTTCATATTGAATATCAATATTTTGCTTTTCGATTTGTTTATGTCTAAGCCACATTCTTCTCCCACTTTTATTAAGCTGTCAACTGTTTTCTCAGCCTCTTCTATTGTTGTTGCCAGTAATAAGCCATCATCTGCGAAGAATAAAGTTACTAATTTCAAAATTTCATCCTTATAACCTACACACTCTTTTTCCAATCTATTTATTATATAATATGTTATCAGTTTAAATAATGTTGTTGAGCTTGTACATCCTTGTTTTATACCACTACTAATATTTATTTCTGTTCTATTTTCCTTTCCATATTCTAGTGTTGTTTTATCTCCAGTAGATAGGGGATATCTCCTATTAGATAGGGGAGGAGTGTGTCGCCACAGGCGATCGCTCTATGTGTATAGATAGCCAGTGATGCCAACTCAAATTTTTGGAATTCGCTAGACTAGTCAAGAAAATCCGCTAAATCATAGGTAAAGCTCTTACAATTTTCCGCTAGATTGGCTTTTAAAATCCGCTAGTTACTCTTGTAAAGTTCAATTTTATTTCCGCTAGATAATTTCTAAATCCGCTAGATCTAGCCGAAAATCCGCCAAGTTGGCATCACTGTAGATAGCTCTGCGCTTTGAACTCCCGTACGTACTTGTATAGTATGTTTCTATCCACAGTTATTGACATTTCCCTGATTTGTAAAGCATTGTATCTTGTTATTTAATTATGCAGGTTTTGTTAAATCAATTAACAGAGCTATACGTTGTATATAATTATATATTATAAGAAGGTGACTGTGGATGAGAGCCAACGATAGTTTTGTTTATCTAACTCATTTCACCTATTAACCGAAATGTATTTATATTTAATCAGCCATTCACTGATATATCGGTTAAAGAAATACTTATTCATATATTGTGAGTCACTATAATGTAGTTAATATACCATATCATCAATAAAAGACCGAATAAATGAAATAATATCTTAGTAACCCTGGCGTAAGCTAACAGGCTGGCGGGTTGAGGGGATGGGCTATCTGTCATGGCCGCCAACCCACTTCCGGTGGCGACACGCCGGGGGAGGGGGGGTGGCGAGCTCTATGTTTATAGCTCTGTGGTGCAAGCCTATTATCCTTTGTGCCTTGGACCTGTGTGTGTTGTGTTGTGTGAGTCACGTGTGACGTCAAATAATATTGACAGTCTGTCAGGTGCAGTGGTGTCAACTTGTTATCATTTGGTGCCTCGGTTACATTAATTAAGTATAAAAATAAGAGAAAATGACAAATTATTGAAAATATCAATTCTGCTGTAAAAAATCAAAGATTTCCTTATATTTTAAATTTTACATCCAAAAAGATGAGGGCAAAAAAAAAAAAGTGGCATCACTGGTTGGGCTGCCGACCTGCCCAAATTATCGTACACAAATGCCTAAAATATTGTACTTTCCTAAAGATTATGGTACTATTTAATTATTGTACTGTGCTGATCTGTACTAATGAGCATATATTTAATAAACAGGTTATGTTATCCTATAAAAGACTTGAATATCACATAGGTTAAGGCAAATGCATTTATTTGTTAATAAGTTTTTTACTTAGATGCTTTTCTTACAGTAATTATTCATTTTTTATGTTCTCACACAGGACATTACCTTACTACAATGAGATACTATACATTATACTACAAAAACTATAACAACTTGATGAAAATAGATGCAAGGAAAGAAACAGTTGTACAGTAGAAGGAAAATATGACGGAAATGCAAGGAAAGGAGGAACAGTAGAAGGAAGCAGAAAAGTGTGACGGACATATAAAAAAAGGAGGAACAGTAGTACAAGGAAAGCATGATGAAAATACAAGAAAAGTAGGAACAGCAGAAAGGAAGGAAGGATAATAGTACTGTTTGTGTACCATGTTTCCCTCTACACATTACTGTACATATCAGTTGCTAAATATGATGAAGTAAAGCTTTTAATTTTTTTTTTTTTTTTTTAAATTTATGGTTATTATTATAAATTTTTCCAAATGTTTGACCAATTAGTTTTACAGTAAGCCATAAAATCTGTATACAATTCCAGTTTCAAGGCAGAGCACCATCCTTTTGATCACAGACGAGGGAAGGTAGAGCTATCACAGAAAATTATTAATATAGGGAAAGGAGGGAGGGATAACAGATGAGATGAGCTGAGAATGATTTAACACAACACAGGAACCAAGTCGTGTATTCATGTTCATCATTACATTCAACGTCCGTAACAGTATATTCTCTTATGGGGTCAGGCGGTTTATGAGTCACCCACATTTTGCGGTGTTGACTCGTTGTGCATAACATCATCATCGTTATCATCGCCATTTAATTTAACATCCATAATTTCTCTAATGGTGTTGGACGGCTTAAGAGTTTCAATATTTTGCGGTGTTGACTTGTTGTGTACAGTATATATTATCATCATTTCATATATCGTTAATTTTTCTCTTAGGTTGTTGGACGGTTTATGAGTCTCTCCCCACATTGTGACTCGTTGTGAATTCCCTACATATATTCAGGCAACACTCCAGGACGGGCCAGAACTATAAGATTATCACTGTGTAATATTAGAGGAAGAACTATTGTATATTCAATCATTTTAGCATACTGTTACACAATGCACTTCATGACTTGTAATACTTCAAATAAGTAGTACATAGTATAGGAGGTACTGTTATCACTATACCAAATCAAAGGATATTTTATAATGCCATATAGTAAATAAACATAATATAAATATTATAAATATATTATATTTATAACTAAATATGATATGATAAGAGACTATATATAATGCTAGAATTAAGCAGTACAAGACACTGTATATAATGCTAGAATTAAGCAGTACAAGACACTATATATAATGCTAGAATTAAGCAGTACAAGACACTATATATAATGCTAGAATAGGCGAGCCCACACTTTGAGTGATGTTGCCAAATGGTGATCTATTTTTTATTTGCGACCTTTTAAGTGCTGGACATGGGTAACTTAGTTAAATTTCATACCTTATTTTACACTAGAAAATTAGCGTTCTAGTTCACGACCTTTTACTTAAATGTATAAAAAAATACATACTTTTGTGTTTTCACATAATATATGCTGAATATACTATATTTTTCATATAAATTAGTAAATAATAAAAGTCGAAATGTGTGCATTAAGCGGCTTTCATGAACTGCATGAGTATAACAGCCTACAAATATTAACAATTGTATTTAGCATGACCCATACCATGAAGCGGAAAATGTTGAAATGCCATATTTTCACATTTATTAGCATTAGAAATATGCATACCTTGCGCTGGCAGGGCCTCCATGAGCTCCGAAAATATTACCCTAGAATCGAGCCAGTTTTACTCTAAATTACTATGTATTACCCTAAAAAATCGGCAACATCGTAACTTTGAATAATGTAATGCATTATTACACAGTCATTTAGGATCATATATAAGAAAAAACTAAAATAAATTCTATTTGTAAAGATCATCATGTTTATCAGTGAAAGAAAATAAACTTACGGTATCTGGGTTATGCCCCAATACACTGTATTATGGATAATTTGATGGGTTCAGCAAAATTGTAAAGCAACATAAATATGTAGCCTCAGTATTAATTAACTTTCAACTTTCTTTTCATGTCTACAACAGCTTTGAGTATTATTCTTAATTTTCGATAGATTTTGACATATAAAATATGTTTTGCCTATGAATTACCCTAAAATTACCCCAAATTAAGCCTTACCCTAAACACTACCCTAAAGAGGATCTAATTACCCTAGTTTAGGGTATTTTACCCTAAAATGGAAGCACTGGGTGCTGGGTTGGTTTGTTTACGTGTTGCTGCAGCAGCGGAGAACGTATCGTATGGACACCAATATATTATCAACATCTTATTGTGATTTAGTACTGTTACTATCATTGACGACGTAAAATGTAAAATAAAATTATAAAAGGCCTGTATAAGTTTGTATATCATTCTAATTTTGTTATCTTTGCGTATAATCGGACTAAAAAGCCTCTTCTGAAATAATAGGATATATATTTTTATTCATGGCTGTATTCGTATGAAAATAAGTCCAAGATAAGTTAAAAATATGTAAAAAATATTGAATAAGTTATAATAAGTCGTTCCACAATAGGAAGCCCAATACAACTTTGCCCGACATAGGACATTTTTTCCAGCCTAGAAATCGCCATCAAAATGCCGTTTGGCAACTCGCATTAAAGTGTGGGCTCGCCTATTAAGCAGTACAAGAGACACTGTATATAATGCTAGAATTAAGCAGTACAAGACACTGTATATAATGCTAGAATTAAGCAGTACAAGACACTGTAGTTGTTGTTGTTGATGTTCTCCCGGGGCAGAATGGCCTCCTGCCACACTGAACCCCAGTACACTCTGGTCACAGTGAAAAAACAAATTAAAATAAAGGTGGGGCTGGCCCTATATGCCTGGGCTACCGAAGCACAACCCAAGAAGATGGGACCAGAGCTTACTGGACCATGGAGTTTACACTTTCAACTATGAGAAGCACAATAAAGTTCAAAGGCATTTTAGGGGATTACAAATAACTTACAAACTATAATAAACGTAGCAAGTATTAATGGGGTAATACAGTATTGACAAATTCAGTGTGCAAGTGGATGGTGAGAATCTCGTTGGATAAAAGAGGAAAGTGTGGTAAACAAGTAACGAGCCATACCAGCTTCATATGTGGGCAACTGTAAGTGGATGCAAGACCTTGTAGGGAAGAGCTGAGAATTTTTGTGGCTTGAAAGGGAAATGGGGAGTGATTGTGTGTGTGACTCATTTCACTGGGTACTCTGTCCTTACTGTCTGTATTTTTGCTTCCTTTTTCTACCTCTGGCACTAGAGCCTCCCCACCCCTTCAGAAAAGGGAAATTGGGTATTGATGATAATTATGATAAATTCAGAGATAATAATTCCTCTAAACTAGTCCAAACAACAGGCTGCCTTAATTAACTTCATCTGACCTGTTTCCTGGCATTAGTTTCGAAGGACTAGTAAACACCAAAGAGAAAATAGTGTAATATCCCCTTAAATGAGTGAAATAACAACCTTTACCAAATATGGTATTATAGAAAGTGCTTAATACAATGTGCAACTGCCCAGGGAGGCTGACTCTATTCTCTGTGAATATTAGTCATCCTCCACAGGGCTAGAATAAAGATTGTTATAGGATCTGGTCACTTTCTAGTGGATTTGACAAGATCTGCCCACATGGAATAAAAATCCACGCGAGGTGTACTGCAACCGGAGGCTATTTTTTTTTTTTTTCCACTGCTGTGTGGATCGCCAGCACACAGGGATGCATTATCCCTTTGCAGGAGGCCATTCTGCCCCGGGAGAACATCAACAACAACAACAACAATGTGCAATGTTTAGCTGCTCTCCTTTCAGCATTCCAGCAATTCTGCAAAGTGCAAAGGTTACATAAGAGGCAAAATCTTTAACCCTAAAGACCACATTTCTCCCCAGCCTGCCTAA
This sequence comes from Petrolisthes cinctipes, assembly GCA_033782935.1. Classification (NCBI taxonomy): domain Eukaryota; kingdom Metazoa; phylum Arthropoda; class Malacostraca; order Decapoda; family Porcellanidae; genus Petrolisthes; species Petrolisthes cinctipes. The sequence goes on along the minus strand of JAWQEG010004044.1, from coordinate 37,285 downwards.
ACCAAGAATCACAAATTAATGTAGAAAAATAGTGCTTCCAATTCCAAATTTATTCTTACTGTTATGAATACCTTCCATTTACACACCTGAATATGTGAGTATAAGTCTCCAATGTCAAATAGTTACTTCACAGATGACAAAATAACCTAAGTTACATCATCATCACCATTAATACTGCACTTTCCTTTTTCAAGGAGTGGGAAGGCTATAGTACCAGTGCAGGACCCCTGACAGGCAAGGAGTCACCGCTGACATAAATATTAATGGTCATACTCCTCTAAGATACCTACATATACTTTAAACCAAATATTATTACATAATAATGTAAATAAATATAATACACATTTCTATAACAATAAAGTGAAGTAGAATGACAATACAAGGCAAAAATAAAATAAAATAATGAGTACAAGTAAAAAGACATAATATGAGTGGCTGAGTGTTACAACCAGTCGAGCGCCACGCCTACTTAAGCGAGATAATTGCCTTTAAAGTATAGGTAATAATGTCACGCGTAAGGTAAACACGAATAATTTGTTGACCGTTACTTCACTTCATCAACTTTATATCACCACACTATAACATATGCTGTGGTATTTCAGACTTCATTAGAGGCCAAATTTTCTTAGCTTTCAACTGATATATGCCAAAAAGTGTTCAGTTCCCTATTAAGAAAGATATTACAGGTATAATAAATACGAGTACCATGGAGAAAATGTGAAAAGTTATTCTCGTAGTGATATATTAGATTATAATAGAGAATTGGTAAATAATAATAAAATATACTATTTCGATTAAGAAACTACATTGTTCAAGCATTCTATGGGTATAGTTTAGATGTAGGTACGTTACAGAATAACTTTGAAAAGTTTAAAAGACTATGATACTCTCATAATTTCCCGCGGTCTAGCCTCGGCCTTGTCGCCTTGCCGGGTGCAGGTGGGGTGGTGCCGGTCGCTGCCACACGTACGATTCAACGGTTCTATTGCTTTTAACAGCCGCAATTCTATGTATGTGAGTTTTCTAGGTTAAACTGTTATGAATGAGTGGTAAGCAGAGAAACTGCTGAGTCATCATGCATCAATTACTCCACACGGGCAGGCAGCCAGATAGAGTCTGATAGACACAGACACAGAGCAAATTTTTTAACTCCTCGCCTCTCCTCCCTCCTCCTCCTCCTCCTACTTCTGTACCCCGGTCCATCCTACTCGCCTCCCCTCTCTCCCACTCCTTCCTACCCTCCTCTGCCACCCACCCACTAAGGCTGCTGGCAAAGAACCGTTCAATCTCTAGAACCGATATTAACTAGTTGACAATGTTATAATATTATAATTGCTGTATAATGTATTATATTGTTGTATTATAATAATACAATGAGAGAGAGAGAGAGAGAGAGAGAGAGAGAGAGAGAGAGAGTGTGTGTGTGTGTGTGTGCAAAGATGTTTACATACTACATACTCTTCACATTTGACTACTCACTCGAAAAAAAAAAGGTGATGCAGTGTAAGCATCTCTCTGGTGTGTAGCCTATAATACACAGGAATAAAGCTTGTATTTTCACGTTGCTGTAATCTCCGTAGCAAAAGAACAAGAGATACAGCATTACAAAAAATTGGAGCACAGGCTAAGGGTAAGCAAGTCTCATTTAAAATAATTTTAGTCTTACTTAATTGAATGTGATTTGCTCATCATTGCATTCTTTGTTGTTTGTCTGCTCCTGTGTAACGTCCCATGGTGAGTAAATTAATCACAAGACTCTCCACTCCCTGCAACACATAAGATATTCCTCTGATTGCCTCCAGGTCCCCCCCTAATAATTATAATATTGGATGCAAAATCAATGATCAGTATAACATGAACACTTCATTAATATAAAAATAAATACCATGCCGTACTGTAAATTAAATGATTTACATCAATAACAACCTGCATCTGTACAACTAAAATAACTTGAAATAATCAGGTTGCTGCACCTTTCGCCCCTTCTCTATGGACACCACAATAAAGTCATTTATAACCCAGTCATTATTGTAATGTTTTCCCGCTCTGCCCGCCAATCCTCCCACCTCATGCTTCAATACAATACCACTCCACCACCCTGTGTTGGTATGTGTCCTGTTATGTGTGTGTGTATGTGTGTTATAATGTTTCCTTCTGTGTTTTGGTATGTGTCGTGTACACTACACGTATTGTCTACTCTGTTTGTCCTGTAATACAGCTTTCTATTTTCTCTTCTGTCCTAGCCCATATCCTAAGCAGATAATGGCGGTGGGGTCTCTCTCTCTCTCTCTCTCTCTCTCTCTCTCTCTCTCTCTCATTTTTCCCTTCATTCTTTCCCGCCACCCTACCCTGTTTTACTTCTCTCTACTGCATTCCAAACCATACCTACAACCTTTCCCTCCCTTCCCACTGTCCCACCTTGTCCCCTGTCCTTCTCAACTACCCTATCTTTCCCTATCTGTCTACTGTCCCAACTTGTCCCCTGTCCTTCCCACCTACCCTACCTTTCCCTGTCTGCCTACTGTCCCACCTTGTCCCCTGTCCTTTCCACCTACCCTACCTTTCCCTGTATGTCTACTGTCCCAACTTGTCCCCTGTCCTTCCCACCTACCCTACATTTCCCTGTCTGCCTACTGTCCCAACTTGTCGCCTGTCCTTTCCACCTACCCTACCTTTCCCTGTCTGTCTACTGTCTCACCTTGTCCCCTGTCCTTCTCACCTACCCTACCTTTCCCTGTCTGTCTACTGTCCCAACTTGTCCCCTGTCCTTTCCATCACCCTGTCCTTCTCACCTACCCTACCTTTCCCTGTCTGTCTACTGTCCCACCTTGTCCCCTGTCCTTTCCATCACCCTGTCCTTCCCACCTACCCTACCTTTCCCTGTCTGTCTACTGTCTCACCTTGTCCCCTGTCCTTTCCATCACCCTGTCCTTCCCACCTACCCTACCTTTCCCTGTCTGTCTACTGTCTCACCTTGTCCCCTGTCCTTCCCACCTACCCTACCTTTCCCTGTCTGTCTACTGTCTCACCTTGTCCCCTGTCCTTCCCACCTACCCTACCTTTCCCTGTCTGTCTACTGTCTCACCTTGTCCCCTGTCCTTTCCATCACCCTGTCCTTCCCACCTACCCTACCTTTCCCTGTCTGTCTACTGTCCCACCTTGTCCCCTGTCCTTTCCATCACCCTGTCCTTCCCACCTACCCTACCTTTCCCTGTCTGTCTACTGTCTCACCTTGTCCCCTGTCCTTTCCATCACCCTGTCCTCCCAACTGTCCACTATTCATTACCCTGTCCCACCGTGACATATCCTTCCCACCACATACATCACAGATGTATGTGTGTTTCCTTCTGTGTTTTGTTATGTGTCCTGTTGTGTGTGTTTGTGTTTGTGTGTGTGTCCTGTGTTTTGTTATGTGTCCTGTTCTATCTATCTATCTATAGCTCCGACGCCTCGTTCCCTCCGGGAACTCTCACCAATAGGGTGGCCACGGCAGAAGAGTCTCCAGTTTTCCCTGTTCCCGCACTCCCTCCTCACTTGCTCCATCCCCCCTTCCTCCCTCACACTTCTCTCTCTCTCTCTCTCTCTCTCTCTCTCTCTCTCTCTGTTCTGCCATCTAACCGGAGGTCTGCCTCTCACACCAGGTCCCACAACTTCACTTCCATACACCTTCTTTACAGACTCCACACTTTACATTTTCTCCACATGTCCAAACCACCTCAGTGTATTACGCTTCACTCTCTCAACCACTCCACATTCAATACCAACTGCCTTCTCACTCATACCACACCTCTCATACATATACACTCTCATTACTTTCTCCATCCCACCTAGTAAGTCCACATGCTCCTCTCAGATAACTCATTTCCACTGCACCTATTCTAGACTGATGAGCCCTACTCCATGTCCATGTCTCTGACGCATATGTCACTGTTGGCAGGAATATACTATTTCTCAGTCCCTTTTTCACTTCCATACTCACACTTCTACCCTTCATAATCCTTCCCAGTGATATTATGAACTGCCTGCCCCTCACTGCTCTCTCCCTGATTTCTCCTTCCATGTTTACACAGAACTGTTCCCAGTTACTTGAATTCCCTCACCTCCTCCATCCTCTCACCCCCTAAAGTTATCTCACATTCAGTCCCAGTTGGTACAGCCACTCTATAGGGTGTAGCAAAGTCAATTACTTCTGTTTTGGTCCTCTCAAATACCATCACCTTACTCTTACCAACATTCACCTCCAGTTTTCTTTGCTTACACACGGACTGAAACTTATCCACAACCCTCTGTAACTCCCTTTCACTCTCGGCCAGCAGCACAGTGTCATCCGCAAATAAGCTTGTAACCAAGGACCAATCTACTCCATTCAACCTCAGTTTCGCACCCAGGCCCTCCACCTTTGCCTTCATCTCTCTCATGCACCCATCCATAAAGATATTGAACAACTATGGTGACATGACACACCCCTGCCTCAATCCTACACTGATATCAAAGTTCTCACTCAAATCACCCTCAACTCTCACACAAGCTTTTGCCTCTCTATAGAAAGCCTCAATCCCCTCCAGCAAGAGCCCACCAACACCGTAATTCCTTAATACATCTGTCATAGCTCTCCTATCAACCCTATCGTATGCCTTCTCCAAATCTATGAAGGCAGCATACAACTTCCTACCCTTCCCAATATATTTCTCCACTGTTGATTTTATTGCAAAGATCTGGTTCACACATCCTCTACCCTTTTTGAACCCTCCCTGCTCCTCATTGACTTTATTCTCAGTTACTTCTATCAGTCTCTCAGTAAGAACCTTCCCATACACCTTCCCCGGTACACTAAGAAGGCTTATTCCCCTATAGCTACCACACTCATCCTTACTCCCCTTCCCATTGTACAGAAGCACAATTATGACTCTCCTTCAGTTCTCTGGCACCTCTCCCTGTCTCCAAGCCAATGTGCATAATTTTAAGCAGCATCCACTCCACCACCTCCTCCCCCCCACACCTCAGCATCTCTGCAGTTATTTCATCCACCCCTGGTGCCTTTCCTATCTTCAACTTTCTTATTACTTTCCTAACCTCTTCCCTTCCTAATTCTCCCTGTACATCCTGTTGTCTACCTCCTGCCTCCATCCCCATGCATGTCACCACCGCCTCCCCTCCCGTCCCCCCATTCATCAACCGATCAAAATGCCTCTCCCACACTTCTTTCACTTCCTCACTTCTACTCACAGTAACTCCATCCTCTCTCTTCATTCTCACGCTACCAGACTTTCCTTCTCCTCTTTCTCTTTTCACCTCCTTCCAGAATAATTTCTTGTTTTCTCTCAACTTCTCACTCAGTTTCCTACCAAACTCCTCATCCACTCTCCTTTTGCTCTCACTCACCGTCCTCTTCACTTTGCTCTTACACTCATTGTATTCCCTCTTTCACCTCCTCTGGCACATTTCTTTGTAGGGTTCTCCTAAAAGCCTTCTTCTTATTCTCTACTGCATCCTTCACTTCTTCAGATCACCATGCACTCCCTTTCTTTCCCCTTTTGTACTTTGTACCCCACCACTTCTGCTGCTGTCTTACACACTAAAGTTTTGAATGTTTCATACACATCATTCACTCCCTCCCCTATCACCATCCTTGCATCCCCCAGCACCTCACCCACCCTCCTCTTATATTCCTCCCTATATTCTGCTTCATCTAATTTCCCACTAGCCACCTCCCTCTTTTTCCTCACCCCTTCATCCCTCCTACCATATTCCCACTTAGCACTAACCTTCATCCTTACCAACAACACAAAATGGTCGGAGCACTGGATAATTTCTCTCACCACTTTTGCATCGACCCTGTGATCTTGTATGAAACTTGGAGGCTCGTGATTCCTCCTGACATGCCACGAAACACGCTCCTTCAATATGGGTGATGTTTCGTGGCAAAATTTGAAGGACTCGCAAAACTCCAATTTTCTGACTACATCACAGGGTCCCTTAACCTTTCATCCACTGCCACATAATAATCAATCAAACTCTTCTGCTCTCCTCTCTCATCCCTTCTCTTCCATGTATACCTATGGATCATCTTGTGCTGAGAGAAGGTGTTCGCCAACTTGACGCCAAGAACAACCCCCTCTAAGCACAGACATCCATCAGATACTCACCCTTCTCATTTACTCCTTCTACACCCCATTTACCCACAATACTTCCCACTTCCTCACTTCCCTTTTTTCCATACATATCTCCCATCATCACCACTCTCCTTCCATTATCAATCTTTCTCAGACACGCATTCAATTCCTCCCAAAACACACTCATCCTCTCTCTCTGTCCTACTCTTTTTATCCTCTGGTGCATATGCACACACCCACGCATATTTCACCATCCCAATCGTTCCCGTCATCCATACAATCCTCGACCCATGTCCATCCACTCCCTTCCACACCAACCCATCCTCCCCCTACCCTCCCTTCTTACCAACCCATCCTCCACCTACCCCAATCATCCCTCCTTACCAACCTATCCTCCTCCTACCATCCCCCTGTGAGTTCCCTACCATCCCTTCTTACCAACCCATCCTCCTCCTACCCCCCATAACCATTCACCTTGTCCTCCCTCTACCCCTACACACACTCTCTCTCAGTGAGTGTGTGACTGTTTGACAGACTGACTCGAGTCACTGCCTACCGCCCTACCCGTGCAATTTGTGAGTTCACAATTATTATTATTAACTTTAATTAATTATGTATCTTATTCGATGTATTGTCATAATTTTACTAAGAAATATCGAAGTAATAACACTTCCCTTATAATACAGTGAAACACATAGTATAAGCATAAATTATTTAGAAATTTTTAAATGCAGTACGAGAGTTTGGGCTGGTCCGACCGGGCCGGCGGGCATCACCATCGTTTCCTCTCTTTTTTTATTATCTTTTTTCCACGATTTGTGATAACTAAATGGATTTACAAGTTTGTTTTTGCAATAAAAATGTACATTAATATTTTAATGCTACATAGCAAGCGTTCCCAACGGCTAATAAAATAATCACGTAGAGCACGAAGTAAATAATATTAATTAGCGAGCAGTGGCAACATCTTTGCTTCAGCTGACAGACTTGTCGACTGCCTGCATTTGACTTATTTGTCACTCGCCGACACTCGGTTGTATTTCAGACATTCTAGAGATGTCTATAAGCAAGTTAAGATGATATCCATTTGTTCATTAGATAGAAGAGGAATTGTAGAAGTAATTCCTATTAATAACTCAATTTTAGGGTAGTTGGCGCTTGACTTGTTGTAACAGTTAGGGCTACATATATAATATATAATATACTGAAAACAAGGAGTAGTGTGGATGACCCTGTAACTAGAAATATATGGAGACAAAGAGGAGGGACAGCAAACACAAAAGAAATGGAAGGACAGTCAAAGAAGATAGAGTGAGGAGAATCTGGTAGCAGACACTCTTAAACATACCCCATTGTTTATATCCTGGTGAAAATGTACCGACTCCCTTCTAAGTTATGTGACCTTAGATATACATCTCATGTACATTTCAATGTCTGTACACCACAGATAAGTATCTGGGTGTGTAAATTTTGGTGCAATTTGTCTTAGATTTCAATACATTTATCAAAAATTGCCAAGGAATTAAATGATAGAGGCGGTGCATTTCCCCTGTACTGGATACCCTACTCTGTTGGGGTTAAAGGCCTATACAGCAGATGACCCCCACCACAGCCACTCTCCTGTTCTATGTTCAAGAGTATCAACAAATTTTACCAATGAGTTTTCAACACCTGGGGTGGTACTTATAGAATGTCATAGCGCTATGAAAATGTCATAAGCCTCCAAAATGGCGGATATTTTTCATAAATAATTCATAAGAGATTTGAATCTGTCATAAGCACTATGAATCTGTCATAAGTTGGTCTCGCGCTATGACTGGTCAAGAGGTGTCATAAGGACTTATGAATCGGTCATAGTCGTCATAGCCGAACAACAACAACCACTTGGTGTGTGTCAGCCTAGGGAGGGCAGTGTGAGAGTAGTGTGAGAGGGCAGTGTGAGAGGGCAATGTGAGAGTAGTGTGAGAGGGCAATGTGAGAGTAGTGTGAGAGGGCAATGTGAGAGTAGTGTGAGAGTAGTGTGAGAGGGCAATGTGAGAGTAGTGTGAGAGGGCAATGTGAGAGTAGTGTGAGAGGGCAATGTGAGAGTAGTGTGAGAGTGCAATGTGAGAGTAGTGTGAGAGTGCAATGTGAGAGTAGTGTGAGAGTGCAATGTGAGAGTAGTGTGAGAGTGCAATGTGAGAGTAGTGTGAGAGGGCAGTGTGAGAGTAGTGTGAGAGGGCAGTGTGAGAGTAGTGTGAGAGGGCAATGTGAGAGTAGTGTGAGAGGGCAATGTGAGAGTAGTGTGAGAGGGCAATGTGAGAGTGCAATGTGAGAGTAGTGTGAGAGGGCAGTGTGAGAGTAGTGTGAGAGGGCAGTGTGAGAGTAGTGTGAGAGGGCAATGTGAGAGTAGTGTGAGAGGGCAATGTGAGAGTAGTGTGAGAGGGCAATGTGAGAGTAGTGTGAGAGGGCAATGTGAGAGTAGTGTGAGAGGGCAATGTGAGAGTAGTGTGAGAGGGCAATGTGAGAGTAGTGTGAGAGGGCAATGTGAGAGTAGTGTGAGAGGGCAATGTGAGAGTAGTGTGAGAGGGCAATGTGAGAGTAGTGTGAGAGGGCAATGTGAGAGTAGTGTGAGAGGGCAATGTGAGAGTAGTGTGAGAGTGCAATGTGAGAGTAGTGTGAGAGGGCAATGTGAGAGTAGTGTGAGAGGGCAATGTGAGAGTAGTGTGAGAGGGCAATGTGAGAGGGCAATGTGAGAGTAGTGTGAGAGGGCAATGTGAGAGTAGTGTGAGAGGGCAATGTGAGAGTAGTGTGAGAGGGCAGTGTGAGAGTAGTGTGAGAGGGCAGTGTGAGAGTAGTGTGAGAGGGCAATGTGAGAGTAGTGTGAGAGGGCAATGTGAGAGTAGTGTGAGAGGGCAATGTGAGAGTAGTGTGAGAGTAGTGTGAGAGGTCAATGTGAGAGTAGTGTGAGAGGTCAATGTGAGAGTAGTGTGAGAGGGCAGTGAGAGTAGTGTCCATGCTGGTAGTGGTGGTAGTGGTAGTAGAGGTGGTAGTGGTGGTAGTAGGTGATGGTAGTAGTAGTAGTAGAGGTGGTAGTGGTAGTAGTAGAGGTGGTAGTGGTAGTAGTAGAGGTGGTAGTGGTAGTAGTAGAGGTGGTAGTGGTAGTAGTAGAGGTAGTAGTGGTGGTAGTAGGTGGTGGTAGTAGAGGTGGTAGTGGTGGTAGTGGTAGTAGTAGTAGAGGTGGTAGTAGTAAAGGTAGTAGTGGTGGTAGTGGTGGTAGTAGTGGTGGTAGTAGGTGGTGGTAGTAGAGGTGGTAGTGGTGGTAGTAGGTGGTGGTAGTGGTAGTAGTAGAGGTGATAGTAGTAGAGGTGGTAGTGGTGGTAGTAGGTGGTGGTACTAGAGGTGGTAGTAGGTGGTGGTACTAGAGGTGGTAGTAGGTGGTGGTACTAGAGGTGGTAGTAGGTGGTGGTACTAGAGGTGGTAGTAGGTGGTGGTAGTAGTAGTAGAGGTGGTAGTGTTAGTAGTAGAGGTGGTAGTGGTGGTAGTAGTAGTAGTAGTAGAGGTGGTAGTAGGTGGTGGTGGTGGTAGTAGTAGTAGTAGAGGTGGTAGTAGTAGTAGTGGTGGTGGTAGTTGTGGTAATGGTAGTAGTGAAAAGGTAGACACAAGGTATGTATGTATGTGTGTGATATGGTAGTAGTGGTAATAGTGTATTAGTGGTATTGGTAGTGCTAGTGGTTGGCTGCTTTAAAAACAGCGCTCGAGTCTGTTATTGTTTACATTCAACCTAGTGCCATCTAGCGGCCGATATTTTGAGCAATATATGTCTTTATTTAAAAGAGGTATAATTAAATTTGTACATAACTGTAATAGAAGTATATCAATATTATATATTTTCATCTTTTTGAGGTGTTTCCTTATCATTTAATAAAAAGATGATATGCAGAATTCCGACACTTGTAACAGTTTGCTAACTCGGTCATAACTAAGTTTGTCATAACTATGTAAGAATCATAGTGCTTATGACAGATGTTTTTGAATCTTTCATAGCTATGACTAGAGTTATGACTAAAGTTTATGACATTCTATAAGTACCACCCCTGAATCCTTAACTTCATCATCTAAATCCTAGTACCATATGCTTCGAAATATTTGTCATCACACTCCGAATCTTTTCCCTTATCTTCTGAATCTTTTCTCTTCTCAAACTCTTTGTCGTCATCATCATCATCATCTAAGTCCTTACTATCATCTTCCAACTCTTTTCCCTCATCCTTCACTTTCTTACCATCATCACTTTCTTTGGAGTCCTCCTCATTGCTGTCTTTGGAGTCTTTTTCATTTTGTTTATAATCATTGTCTGCATCATCAGCTCCTCCTCCTTTGCCTTCCTTTCCGTTTCCATCTGAGGTCTTGTTTTCTGTGTCTGAGTTTGTTTTCTTGTTCATAGTAAGGAGCCCCGTCAGTCCCCCTCCCACGACAGCCCCAGTGGCCCCAAGGGTGGCGGAGGCTGCGGCACCGATCCCAGCGGCGCCGGCTGACTGCAGCAATGCCACCTGGTTGACACACAATTACAATTACTAAAATAGACATTTCTATCATATATTCTATGCATTGACATAGTGTATAACACTGTAACTAATGACATTATTATATTATACAACATCAACTTGGGGCTGCTCGGTCAGACAGCTTGAGGAACTTCAACAACCACAACATCAACTATACTTTACATCATCATCATCATCATCATCAATACTCCATGACAATACACTTTACCCTCCATTTCCCGGATTTTGGAATTGTCGGACAATGTCCGGGTGTCCCGACAATATGCATGATTATCGGACATATGCTTGGACTGCTCAGGAAAAGTTAAAAAAATTTCTGTGCGGCAATTTCAAACTTTCCGGTCCCCTGCATGGGCACAACGTCAATATAAATTATAAACACATTGCCTGCCTTGTGGTGTTGTCTCCTCATGTAAACAGAGCATTGCTGTTGTGATAATATTTTGCCTTTATAAGGACCAAGATGGCTCCACCAATGAAAAAAGTGGCACATTACGACCAGCTCAGCCTTCTACGTGCCAAAATTGTAGTCCAGAAACATCAAGCAGGTCGTCAATCAATGATCTAACATTTTTTAAAACCAGTTAAGTTGTGCTACCACCGACTCCCCACAGCCAAGTACCAGCGGTGGTGTTGCCAGGTCTGTTAGATGAAATTTTCCCAACTTCAACATCAGAATTTTCCTCTTTACCTCAAAAATTCTCTGTGTACTCTTGAATATTGAAGGTCTTTTTGTTATTTTGTCTGGTAGAAGTTTCCCTGTTTACTCTTGAACAATCTTTATATAATTTCCCTGTGTAGACTGTGCACAGCTACCGCTGACTCTTCGTCTCCAGACGAAGTCGTGTCTACTCTGAATAGTTCTAACTATTCAGGCTGGCTACCACCATCATCATGGCATTACTACGCTACAGTAAGGTAATTGCAGTTACCTACTTTACAATATACTGTACATTTATTGTTGTTAATACACTATGTTTTGTATGTTAGTACATTTATGTTGATATGTTGGTTGCCTTCCATATTGTTCTGTTGAGTACTTGACATACTGTGGTGTAGGTAGTGACACTCACACATTTGTAAGAGTCTGGGACAAGTGGTGATTCACGGACCAAGTAAGGTAAATTTGCATTTCCCAGACAATTATGATTCCCAGACTGATGCTCCCCCGTAATTGTCATGTAAATGGAGGGTAAAGTGGAAACTTTATACACTGAAGCATATTACCTAATGTCTATTGTATTTCTTCTTCACCTCCACAGAAATAGACGGGATATACACTCGACCCTCGAGTTAATGGACAAAATGGGGGTTAACTTGCTCTGTTACTGGAAAATTGACGTGATCTAGGGGATAAATTGGAATTGATACTGTACTGTACTATACATACAAAATACAGTACAGTAATTCAAAACTCATGTTAGAAGTAAGGACAATGTCCTTGAGTTTTTACTCGTACAGTACACAGGCATTTTCTGCTTTTTTATTAAATATTTTAAAAAATAAATATCAGCTGACTGACTGAACAACTGACTGTCACTAATGCCATGAGCCCATGCACGCCTCACTGTGTTCTGGACAGTGAGGGTACTTGTGTGTTGGGTGTGTGGTTTACCCTACCTGAGAGAGAGAGAGAGAGAGAGATACACACACACACAGAAAGAAACACACACAAGAGAGAGATATACTGTACACTCACACACACACACACACTTATGTCAACAAGGAATACCTACAATGAGAGGACACAGTAAGAAATTAATTAAAAGAAGAGGAGATAAAGATGTACAGAAATGTAGTTTTCCAAATAGAGTAATAGACGAATGGAATAAATTACCAGAAGTGGTGTGTCAAAAACATACATAACTTCAAAGAAAAATATGATAATTGTGTTTTAAAATACGGGACATTACGAGCTTGACTCAATCCTGTAAAGATACAAATAGGTAAGAACAAATAGGTAGATAAGAACACACACACACACACAGAAAGAGAGGGCGGAACACATATACACACACACACAGAATAATAAAAAAATTAATAACAAAACTACTCCTACTACTAATAATAATAACAACATACTGCCACCTAGTGCAGACAAAATTTTCCAGTAAAGGCCTTACTGTCTGATGTGTAACAATTGTCCAGTAGCAAAAAGTGTCCGTTAAATCTGAAATCCGTTAAATGGGGGTCAATTAAATCGAGGGTCGAGTGTACCTCCTGGCCAGTATACAAGTGCTCTCTATTCATCTGCACAGCTACACCAATGAATAATTTGCCATCCCACCACCAGAACACTACAAGACACTCACCGCACTACCGGCAGCAACTGCTCCACCGTTAGCAATGGCTGCACTGGACATCATAGTGGCTGCTAATGATCCAGCAGCAACACCACCAGCAGTAAACCCAGCAGCTGTTCAAATAATTACAAGATATTATTAGTTGTTGTTGTTGTTGTTGATGTTCTCCTGGGGCAGAATGACTTCCTGACCCACAGATACCCAGGGTACGCTCCGGTTACAGTGAAAAAACAAATTAAATTAAAGGAGTGGCTGGTCCTATATGCCTGGGCTACTGTAACACATCCCAGGAAGATGGGACCACAGCTTACTGAACCAGGGAGTCTGTATGTCCCTATATGCCTGGGCTACTGTAACACATCCCAGGAAGATGGGACCACAGCTTACTGAACCAGGGAGTATGGGAGCCTCATTGGGGGGGGGAAGGTCTTTGATCCCATAGCCAGTACTGTGGGCCCAAGTCCACGTTACCACAAGAGCTACAAGTGGGGCCACACCTTCCATGAGACCAGTCCAGAAGGGACCATAAAGGGGGAGGGAGTTTACACTGCTGCATGCAAAGGGATAATGCACCCCCTGTGCTGGCGGTCCACACAGCAGTGAAAAAAAAAAAAAAAAAAAAAAAAAAATTAGAACCTCCGGTTGGAGTACACCTCACATGGATTTTTAATTTATGTGAGCAGATCTCGTCATCTCCACTAGAAAGTGACCAGATCCTACAACAACCTTTATTCTAGCCCTGTGAGGGATGGCTAGTATTCACAGAGAATAAAGTCAGCCCCCCTGGGCTTAGATATTATTAGTCTACACATGTACTGTATACCCAGTACAGTACTTATGCTGGAAAAAACTCACTTTAGTCTTTCCTGTAAATCTGACATTAGTAAACACAGTACAAAAACTATTATTATGATAAAGCTTAACTAACAAAGAGGAAGGGTGACAAGTTATCTGAAGCACAATGGGCCCCCAAATACAAGTTTTGGATCATGACACTGTGAGAAGAAGAGGATGTCACATTATCTAGTATATTACATTGTACAACAGACTTGATGAAACACAATTTTTATCCTATGACTGAACATTACCAGTGAGCACGAGAGGTGCAGACGCTATCATGGCACCGGCACCAAGGAGAGATGCCACTCCAATGCCAATGCCCCTCAGGATTTTTTTCTTATTGTCCACGTCCCTGGAAGAAGTAGGTGGTGGGTCGTCTTTGGGTGATTTGGATGTGGGTGTTGACTTATCTCCCTCTGAGTTGGACTGTGGGGTTGTCTCCTGTTCCTGTTGGTGTGAAGGAATTTAAGGTACTGTATATTGTTGCAGTTTCTAGGTTTATTCCAGGATTTCTTCCCCACCATCACCTCTTCTGTTTGCATTCTGGGTGGTCCATATATAAGGTCTGAACCCAATTTTTCTCAACCGTTACTATTCCTTTACAGTAATACTGGTACCCTGGAGGACATCGTTAATTCGTCTCAATAATCGTGATGTACAGTATATCGAATTTTAGCATACCCCGGATGGACCCTAAAAAAAACGAGGAAAAATATGTCTCCTATTATGAATGACGTTCAATACTGAGGAAAATGCCCTACTTAAACATATTAGTCAACTAGGATTGTGTAATGTCCAATAGTTAGTCTGAATAGTCTTTGTTTTTCATCTTCCAATGACAGCAATTATCTTTATAAATTTCGAAAATTTCCAAACAGAACTTGCACTCATCCTCGGTAGTGGTCATGGTGGTAGGCTACATGAACGTATTCACCCCTCCACTAGTGACTGGACTGACATCTGATGGCCTGATGTGCCTACATATGCTCAAATGACCTGAAACTGACTGGAGCCGGACCCCAAAAATCTGTCAGTGACAGATTCCACGATGGTGATAGAGGCCACCTGCACAGGCCGATTTTCTCCCCACACATGCTCAGTTTTGACTGAACTGGCCAGTTTATGCAGGCTGCCAGACAGGCTGGCCTGAGTGTGGATGGGACTCTTTAGCCTTTTGATTTCTCCAAACCATACCAAGAAATAGAGTGGGGGATCTGTTTTGTAGCATAGTTTGGGTGAATCAATAACTCACCAACATTCCTACAACAAATGATGTACTTAACTTTTCTAAACCTAATGTTTACCAACTAACCTCAAGTACGTCCAGGAGAGTTAGGAGAGTATTATTAGCTGGGAGTCTCTCGGGATGAGGTCCTACATGCTTTGCCCTGAGTTCCAACCATGTGGGAGGGAGACAAGGTATAAACAGTTACTACAGTATTCACACATACAGCGAGCATCAATAGCTATAGTTAAGGAACAACACATGAAGGAGCAGTAACAAATTGTCATCAATAAAGGCTCCTCCTCGTACAGTGTTGCTCATTAACCATTCTACAAAGTTAATGTATATTTTACTTCAATATTAAATTTCTCAGCAAGGTACTAGCAGTCAGAAATCTGATCTTATCTGAGGTATGAGAGTCCTGTTCAAATCATTACACAGATCATGGGGTCAATGTTCATACCTGCAGTTTGGACACCTGAGGACTGGGTAGAAGCTGTGTATTCTGACCAGACACTCACGGCAGAAGGTGTGACCGCAGACAGGCAAGGCCACAGGGCAGCAACCATTACGATTGTAGTTGGTCACACACACACTGCATTTTAATATGTTTGCTGTCCCCTCCATCACCTGTGGTTAGGTACAATACTTGTCTTACATGTCATATGAATCTACTTATATATAACTATTCTCACACACACTGATATTTATGGTGTCTGCACTGGTTAATGACTTTAAGGTAAATATGGCGATTATCTGCGTCCTCGATTTACACACTTTCTGGGAACCGAAATTGCCTATTTCTTTTCCCTTTTTTATTCGGAGACTGTTTTATTTTGTGGAAAGGTCTGTATAATTTACCAACCTGGGCAAACTACCCAGTTTGCCCAGGTTGGTAAAGTACACCGTGGTAAAGTATAGGAAATGACAGGGGCAAAATACTGGGACCTAGCCAGATCTGGCAACACTGCTATAAAATGGTAATACTTTCAATAAATACCCATTATTCATACAATTTCCCAAGTGTGGACAAAATTAGCCTTAAACATGGAAGTATCCCAGTATCTGGCAACACTGCACGTGGTAGTGAGTACCCGCTAAGAAAGCCGCGTTCCCATTTCAAAGTAAATACATACAAAAAATATACAGACCTTTTACGTATTTCCACAAAATAAAACAGTCTCTGAAAAAAAAAAAAAGGGAAAAGAAATGGGAGATTTCGGTTCCCAGAGAGTGTGTAAATCGAGGACGCAGATAATCGCCATATTTACCATAAAGTCATTACCCAGTGTTGCCCCAGTTAGATTCCAGTAGTCTGCCCTGGTCCAGATTAGGTTAGGTCAGGTCATGTAAAGTTAGACTACCTCTAGAACATACACTGTAAATATTAAGGTAATATTTTAAAGCATTATTCACTTGTTCTACCACTGAAATGTGGACTGGGGGAGACTACTGGGACTTAACCTTGGCATACATGGGGGGTGGGGGGATCAGAAATTATCAAAGTGCACTGTCGCTCTTATTTTTCAATATATTAAAACTAGAAATGGTGTATTAACCCAAAACAGTTTGGAAATTTTGTGTTTTCTATATCTGTAGCTCAGCCTAACTATTGCCATTCACAAGACTTAATATAATTATACTACACTGTATGTTACTGTATATCCGTACGCAATAACGGTAATTCTTTCACTATTTACCGAATAATGTTCAATAAGTAACCCAGTTGGGTGGGAAATTCCATCATTATAAATGGGGATAATAAATATTTTGATTACCAGTCGAAATAACCTGCCCTGACTTGACCTAACCTAATTAGGCTGTGGCAACCTTCGAAACCTTAAGGTATTTATTGAAAGAATTACCGTTTTGTAGCAGTGTTGCCAGATCCGGCTGGATCCCAGTATTTTACCCCTGTCATTTATTGTACTTTATCACGATTATTTCCCGGTAGTTTGCCCAGGTTAGGTCACGGTAGTTTGCCCAGGTTAGGTCCCGGTAGTCTGATGCGGTCTAGGTTAGGTTAGGTCAGGTCAGGTAAGGTCAGGCTAATTTCAAAATGCCCCATTTGAATATGCCCTATCTTGGAAATGGGGCATTTGCGGAGGAAATGCCATAGAAGAAAATAGTCTTAGAATGGTCGGTAAATATTGAATGAATTACCGTTATTGCGTAAGGTTTTTCTACCTTCATTACCTACTTATTTAGACCATTCTAAGACTATTTTCTTCTATGGCATTTCCTCTGCAAATGCCCCATTTCCAAAATAGGGCATATTCAAATGGGGCATTTTGAAATTAGCCTGACCTTACCTGACCTGACCTAACCTAACCTAGACCGCATCAGACTACCGGGACCTAACCTGGGCAGACTACCGGAACCTAACCTGGGCAAACTACCCGGAAATAATCGTGATAAAGTACAATAAATGACTTGGGCAAAATACTGGGACTCAGCCGGATCTGGCAACACTGCTGCAAAACGGTAATTCTTTCAATAAATACCGAATGGTCTATATAAGTGGGTAATGAAGGTAGAAAAAACGTACGCAATAACGGTAATTCATTCAATATTTACCAACCTTAACCTTGTGTCCTTCAGCACCTTTAAAAATAAAATAGATCCTGTGGAATATGGATAGTACCGTAGCTATAAGTATCTGGCTTGGGAGGGTCAGGCATAAAATAACTTAAATGCATAATTACGTACCGTATGTTATCTGAATAAGAAGAGTACGACCAGACAGTAATGTACGATAATACAATTGGCAAGTGTAAATTTCAACAACTTCACTTGAGTTGAGTTGAGTTGGTAGTGGGACTGGAGTATTGGTATTTGTGAAGTTTGTGTCGACAATCCCACTTCTTCCCACAGAGCTATAAACATAGAGAGATTAACCCTGTGTTATTACGCTTCCATAGATAGCCAGTGATGCCAACTCAAATTTTTGGAATCCTCTAGACTAGTCAAGAAAATCCACTAAATCATAAGTAAAGCTCTTATAATTTTCCGCTAGATTGGCTTTTAAAATCCGCTAGTTACTCTTGTAAAGTTCAATTTTATTTCCGCTAGATAATTTCTAAATCCGCCAAGTTGGCATCACTGTAATAAGATAGCTCTGCGCTTTGAACTCCCGTACGTACTTGTATAGTATGTTTCTATCCAGTTATTGACATTTCCCTGATTTGTAAAGCATTGTATCTTGTTATTTAATTATGCAGGTTTTGTTAAATCAATTAACAGAGCTATACGTCGTATATAATTATATATTATAAGAAGGTGACTGTGGATGAGAGCCAACGATAGTTTTGTTTATCTAACTCATTTCACCTATTAACCGAAATGTATTTATATTTAATCAGCCATTCACTAATATATCGGTTAAAGAAATACTTATTCAAAATTTGTTCGTCACTATAATGTAGATAATATACCATATCATCAATAAAAGACCGAATAAATGAAATAATATCTTACCCTGGCATAAGCTAACAGGCTGGCGGGTTGAGGGGATGGGCCACGGTATAATAACTATAATAACTATTATACCGTGGGATGGGCTATCTGTCATGGCCGCCAACCCACTTCCGGTGGCGACACGCCAGGGGGGTGGGGGGGTGGCGGCGAGCTCTACAGTATGTTTATAGCTCTGTGTGCTTTTTCCGGGGCCAGTTCCCAGAAGTAAACATTTTTACATAACTAAACAAGGCAGACAGACAGTGTTGCCACATTTTTATGCATGCGTCCCTCGGTAAGCGCTAGTTTATCGCTACATTTTCATCCGTAGCTCTAGGAAAGTTGCTATTCTCAGTGGCTTTTAATGGTTATTAATTTTGCTGCATATACTGTACGTTGTCATATAAAACATTTAAAATATAAGGGCATGATGGAAAAGAGAAGCCATGCAGATTTTTTAACCTTCATTAAAAAAAAAACTTTAATAATGAACAATTAAAAATGTCACCTGGGAAAAAGTTTGCCATGTCAAAGTAGAGTACAGCAGCTCAGCAGATTATTGTTTTGCACTGTTCAAATTATGACAGTAGTCTTTGCAAATTACTACTTTATTATTTTTGTTTTATATGGAGTCAAGCGTTTCTAAGAACGATCTTAAAAAGCTAAATAATCAGATATATAAAACACAAACTGAACTGTGCTAGCAGATAAGCGTAGGCCTACGCGTACGTGGTATAAAGTTTTCACACATAAGACTACAGATATAGTTCCCTTCACAAATTCACATTCTATACAGCTGGTATACAAATGAAAATTGGACTGAGGTTTTTCAGAATCTTATTAGCTTTAGAAAGAGAGACACATTTAAAGATTGCTATATAATGACTGACCGTCAACGACGAGTTACTTACACTGACTGAAAACATGAGAGTATTGACTCTTGTGAGACATTGAGAGTGTTGCAGTTATATAAGAGAGAAAGAGACTGGTTTAATACGTGTCCACTGGCGGTACAGCAACATTCATACGTTTGGGACGTATGTCAGTAGGAGACTTTTTCTCAAAAGTAGCAAATTATGTAACTCAATTATATCCATTAATTAATATAACAAGCATGAGAGATCTAAACTAAACTAGAATAATAGGTAGGCCTATTCTTTAGGTCTGCACAATACAGAATACTCTATAATAATTCGCCAGACTGTTAGTTGGATGCGCTAGAATCTAGCGCATCCAACTAACAGTTGGCTAGATAAAGCGCTATAAAAAAGATAGAGAGAGAGAGAGTGAGGGTAAGCAGGCAGCTAGCTACAAGGGGCGGGGTCACACACACACTATAATATATATACACTATAATAATATATAGGTCCTAATTTTGACCACCAGTTAAGCTGATACGCTAGATCTGGCGCGAAATGCGCCAAATTGGCAATAGTTAGTGTTGCCACAAGGATGAAGTCTCCCAAAATTCCCAACTAGATTTTCCTTACATATAATGTCTAAATAAAGTGTTTTCGTGTCTTCCAGCATTTTTAATTCTATTTCTCCATTCCTATAACTTTGCATGATAAAGTTGATGATGAAGTTCGCTCAGATTCGCTTTTTCAACAGCGCTGAGGTGTAAATACTGTTTTTTTGGCACTATTTGGAGGAATCAGTCACCTCCTGTTGGTTGAAGATGCAAGACCATTCCCATGATGAATATACAGCCTGAAATACTTTATAAAATACGAGGGATAAGTCTCATGAAACTTGGCTTCGTTTCCCTCTCTGAATAATAACAATAATAATAAATGCAAGTATAACAATTGAGGAAACATTAGATCGAAGTCCTTATGGCCCAATAATTCTGTGCAACTTCTGATGAATACCCAACCATATGAGTTGATAATATACAGGGTGATTCAAAACTACATTTACAAAATGACAGGGTAAAGTCCTGACATGATGTTAAACATGTTTCCATATGTAATTTTCAAAAATTTAAAAAGTTAATTACACACATGAAAGCCAAATCCATTACCGTGGGCGAACGATCGAACGCTTTAAAATAACACCTACCGCCACCTCATCCCCTGCTCTCTCTTAAGTGGACGAGGCAAGTTTTAAAACGTATGAAGCAATGAAACCCTTATCGATCATGGGATTCAAACAGATCCGTTGGTTTTTAATCGATCCCAAGGCTTCGGGTTTCTTGTAATGTCAGATAAGTTAGTAGTACCGCCCTGGCATCTACACTTATCACTCGGTAAGTGTAACTCGACCACAAAACAATACCCGTGATCGATAAGGGTTTATTGCTTCATACGTTGTATTAAGTTCCCTCGTCTACCCGAGAGAGAACACGGGGTGCTGTGTGGGGGAGGAGTTAATTTTAGAAGTGTTCGATCATTCGCCCACGGTAATGGATTTGGCTTTCATGTCTGTCATTAACTTTTTAAATTTTTGAAAATTACATATGGAAATATGTTTAACATCATGTCAGGACTTTACCCTGTCATTTTGTAAATGTAGTTTTGAATCACCCTGTATATAGATATCTTATACCTGACACACTCACACGCACACTCCCATCTGGATACATACACGGACGTCTCTCACAACAAATTACTATATCAACATTTTCTCATATAACAGATTAAGGGGGAAGTTTTGTGTTGGTAAATCTGGAGCAACTGAATCCTCCAATTAAACTATTCCAAGCAACAGAAAGAACACTATTATTTTTGCGATTCTGGTCCTTCTGTTTCCTTGTATACTTTGGAGGAATCAAGGCACTCCAATGTATCAAAAAAGAATTACTGGGTGGGGAAATGAACAAAACCAGGCGATTCGAAGCTTTCTGCTCCTCACACTCTGGTCAGAAATTAGGTATCACGAGTGTACAGTGTTGGTGGTTAGTCTGGAGTCACCGATTCTTTCAAGATAATCCAAACAACAGGCCATCATTATTATATTTATCAATCTGGTCCTGTTTCCTGGCATACTCTGGAGGAGAGTCTCGCTCCAGAACAGGTGGAGTGTGGACGTGCTCGTGGCGCTCTGCCTCCATTCTCGTTTGTGTTGTTGTTTTGTGTTGTTTTGGAGCTCTTGTTTGTGTTTTTTGTGTTGTTTGTGAGTTCTTGTTTGTGTGTTGCTGTTTCTGTGGTGTTGCTGGTGTTGTTTGTCTGTTGTGGTTCTGTGTATAGTTTTGTTGTGATTGTCTGTGTGTATGTGGATGTGTGTGTGTGTGTGTCCCTGGCTGATTGAGTGTTTAGTTGTTTGTGTTGTTGTTTGCTTTCCATCTAGGCCTTGCCTGGCCTGATGGAGAGTGCGGATTCCTGCTTGGAGGCCGACTTGGCAATGTCGGAGGAAGACGAGTCTCCAATTGAGGATCACTGGCCTGAGCTGCCTTCTCGCAACCCTCCCCCCCTCTCCTCGGTCACTCCTCAGCACAGGTTGCAGCCGTCCACCTCCTCAACCTCTACCAAGCGACCTGTTGATGCCTCGTCCGACTCCTCGCAGGATTCCGATGGTGTGGACTGTTTGCCTCCAGCTGCCAAGACTGCCAAGGGTGCTTCAGCTGTGCACGACGTACCTTCTCTGCCTCACCCTGGTGTTTCTTCTTTGTATACCAACTCCTTGCCCTCGTCCAACCTTCCTGCTTTTGCCCCGAGAGATGCCTATGTCAAACTCTCCTTCTCTGGAAACCCATCTACGGACACAAAGCTGCGTTGGTTGTCTGATGTCAACAGGGCCTTCCAGTTGCAGCGTGAACTGGCTGAAGTCAAGATGGCTGCTGTCACCTCCCGGTTTGTCTACATCTCTAGGAAGCGTCAGGACATCATTGATAGAGTGAAGGCTGGTGAATTTTTATCTCTGCCTCTCATTCCTGAAGACTCACCTGAGAGGCCTCGTAAGTTCCCCAGCTACATCCTCACCCGTTTTCCTATTGATGTTGACCCGAAACTTGCCAAAGGATACCCTGGTGTGTACTTTGCCCGTCGTTTTTTCCAAGATGGTTCCCCCATTAGCCGTATTGTTGTTGTCTGGAGTCAACCCGATCCACCTCCAAATGAGATTTCCTTTGATTTCCTCCCTTGTCTTCCACCGTGTGAGGTGAGGAAACTTCATAATGACCAGCCTTGGTGCTACAGGTGCTGGGGAGTTGGGCATATCTCCCGGTACTGTTCTGCCAGGCCGAAGTGTGCATGGTGTGCTGCCGACCATGATTCCAAGACGTGTCCTGTCAGGGGTGAACAATCACGTCCTGCTGCCTCCACCTCTGAGCCTTCACCTCCTGAAGATACGTCTCGATGGAAGTGTCCACGATGCCTTCAGCCAGGGGTTAACGTGTGGCATGGATGTACTCGACGTAAGGTCCAGGCTCGTGTCTCTACTATTGCTCCGCCTCCTTCACCACCACCACCACCACCACCACCTCCCCAATCTGCTCCTCCTACCAACCCTGCCTCACCTCCAGACCTGGCCCTCCGCAAGTCTGTTGCTACCCTCATGGCACGATGTACGGCTCTTGAAAACCGCTTTTCTGCCCTTGAAGCCAGGATTGATGGGCTGGTTGCCGCTCAGGCTGCCAATGACTCCAAACTCTCCACCTTGGTCGAGGCTCAGCAGGCCATCATCTCAACTGTCACTACCCTAACCGAAAAGATGGATACTGTTGCATCTCGCCTTGAAAAGCTTTTCGAGTCAGTCCCTTCTCCTGGTCCATCTTCTTCTCCAGGTCGCTCATCTGCCCCCACTCACCGGACTTCTACCTCCAAATATAGAGTTCGCTAGTGATTGCCGGCTGGATGTCATCTCCTGGAATGTATGTGGTATCACCAGTTATGCTAAGCTCACTCAACTCAAGGCCTATGTTTTTTGTCATCATCCCAGTGTTATTTTTCTCCAGGAAGCATTTCCAGGACGGCCGCTCGCTCTTGGGCAAGCTCCTCCCCTCTCAGGTTATGTGCCATATGTTCATCTGGTAAGGAATGGTCTCCTGACTTACATACATAGCTCCTTGCCACATCGCCTTCTCCGTACCTCCACTGATCCTGACATGACCTTTCAGCTATTTGAGGTTCTACCTGGGAATGGAGTACTCCAACTATGTAATGTCTATTCTGCCCCAGCTAGACTCACTCTTGAGGCTCTTCCTTCTCCAACAGTGCGTGGTATGGTGTATATGGGAGATTTTAATGCTCGGCATTCTGATTTGGGTGATGGTACTGGCTCTATTAATCGTAATGGTGTTCGTCTCCTTTCATACATCCGCAAGCATCATCTGACACACTGGGACACTGGTGGTGCCACTCATTGCCGGGGAGGTACTCTGGATTACATCCTCTCGTCTGGCCTGATAGCATCTCAGGTCCAGTGCTTCTCCGTGCCAGACTTATTCTCTGATCACATTGCTCTTCGGTTTCATTATTCTCTAACTGCTGGGTCAGGTGCTTCAGCCACTCGTTTGCGTATTGCTGTGCCCCCTAAATATTGCCCGACTTACATCTTATTTATGGCCCATGTATTCCCTACATTTGACATATCATCAGCTGAACAGTTGTACTCTGATCTTGTATCTGCTACTCATGACTTTTATAGGCTATACGTCTCCCGGCCACACCTCCAGCATCGCCATACTGCCCACTCCTGGACGCTGGATGCATGTATACAGGAGGCAAAGGAGGAGGCTGAACGTGATGGCTTATTGTTTCAAGCCAACCCAACCCCTGACCTACTCCATCGTTACCAGATGTCTAGGGACGCTTTAGTTGCCCTGCAGGATTGTGCTCACACTGAGTCTTGGCAGCGGTTCACGGACAGCATCAACCAGCAAACAAGTGTGGCTTCTATGTGGCACCTCATCCGTCGGGTTGTTAAAAAGACACCGGCCACTGCTCGTCATCACACTCCTGCCGACTATGCCAAACAACTTGTCGATGCCTGGTCAGAACAATCTACCCCAGCCAGTCTACCCATCCACATACAAGATGCACTCGCTTCCCGTGCTGCTGTCCATCGGCTACGTCTAATGTCTGCTCTGTTACAAGATGATGACGATGATGCAGAGGAGATAACTGAGGAGGAGTTGCGCCGTGCTCTCATTCGGGGTAGAGCTTCTTCCCCTGGTGATGATGGTATTACTTATGCTGTGCTGCGCCTACTTCAACAAGTTCCTGGGAACCCTCTACTTCGACTGTACAATCTTTGTCTTCGTGACGGTTGTGTACCACGAGCCTGGACCAGCAGCACAATAATACCCATCCCTAAGCCCGGCACTGCAAAGTTCAGGCCTATTTCCCTTACTTCCTGTTTCTGTAAAGTTATGGAGAGAATCTTACTCAATCGTCTCATGTACAGACTGCAGGATCGCCTCTCTCCATGGCTGTTTGGTTTCCTTCCCCAGCGGAGCACACATCACTGCCTAATCGACCTGTACTCTCGCCTTTCCAGGGACAGTGTGGTGGCCTTCATTGACCTTCGAAGTGCCTTCGATGTTGCTAATAGAGACGTCATTTTGGATCAACTGGTTGACTTTGGGATAAAGGGTAATCTACTACGGTGGATTCGGGGCTACCTGAGTAACAGGACCTCCTGTGTGTTTTTCAGTGGTGCACTCAGTCCTTTGCGCAGTTTTCATCTTGGTACGCCTCAAGGTGGTGTTCTCAGCCCATTGTTATTTAATATTCTGATGCATCGGTTGCTCACTTCTCTCCCTGATATTCCTGGAACTACAATTACGTGCTATGCTGATGATATCTGTGTTCATTCTACCTCACCAAGGGATCTCCAGCGGTTTCTTGACTCCTTCTCTGTGGCCTCCTCTCACTGTGGCATTATTGTCTCCCCAGATAAGAGCAGAATATTCACCTGCCACCTTCCTCAAGCTCAGCCAGTGTTCACCATTGGAGGGACTGTCATTCCCATGTGTTCCCAGTACTGCTACCTGGGTGCGCCAGTCAATATTTGGCCGATTGTCCCTGCCAGACCTCAAGACCATCCCATTGTCCAGGACTTATTGGGTCGTCTCCAGCGCCGACTTACACCACTTCAATGGCTATCTAACAACTCCTCGGGCATCTCCATCCCAGTAGCCAGGACCATCTATATTGCTTTTATCCGTTCAGTTGTTGATTACCTTTCCCCTGCTCTGATTCAACTTCCTAGGGCTACTCTGGAAACTTTAGAAAAATTTCAAAATAGAGCAATGAGAATTATTCTCGGCTGTCCAATGTCGACCAGGATAGTGAACATGCAGCGTGAGTTGCGTCTTCCCCCATTAGTGGAGAGAATTTATTCTAATGTTACTTGCTTCACTGTCAAGTGCCTCCATTTCCCACATCTTTCACCCCATTACTCTCAGTTAGTCAGGACTTCTCTTAGACCAAACTACCCGGTCCCTCCCATACTGCCTGCTGGACGTACTCTTATAAGGTCTGTTTCCTCTGTGCTCCGTGGTCTTAATATAGATATAATGGTTGCAGACGTTCCCCCAGGGCCCCCTCCATGGATGCTACCAACACCTGATGTGAGCTTTACACCTACTTCCAAGTCGGAGCTGCCTTCTCTACAGCAGCAGTTGGCTCTGGAACACATAGAAACAGTGACTTCCTCCATCACAGATCCATACTGCCTCTACACTGATGGCTCATTGCAGGTGGATGGTGCAGCAGGTTGTGCTGTTTTCTCGCCTGATCTGGAGTCACCTCCAGGGGGCTGGGTTGGCCGTCGTCTCTGTAACCACTCTAGCTCAACATTGTGTGAACTGTATGCCATTCTGGATGCTGTTAGTGTTGTTTGTCAACGTGGAGTGAATGCTGCCATTTTTTGTGACTCCAAACCTGCCCTTCATTCCCTCTCTAGTGTTCAGCCCACACACTCTACTGTTATTCAGCAGATTTTATCGTTTTTGGCCTTATTGCGTCACCGTAACTTGACTGTCAAATTTTTATGGGTGCCATCCCATGTAGGTTTACGTCACAATGGTACAGTTGACAGACTCGCAAAGGAAGCCTGCCATCTGCCTCTTCGTGGTGCTGGACGTCCTCTCTCCCTGACATGTTACCTCTCTAAAGTCCGCTCCGCCGCTCTCCTCCCTGTACGGCGACGCAGGGATGCAGAGAGGCCCTTCAGCATCTCCATCACCCATTACGAGTCTGTCTGCCATCACAAATATTCCTACCGTCGTCGAGGCCTCATGGTTCGGAGGCACAATGTAGTCTCTGCTCGTTTGAGGCTTGGCTACCGGCCACCGTGGCAGGTTGCTGGGATGCAGGGTGAGCCTCCCTTCACTGAGTGTCGCTTGTGTCGAGCGCCTCGTGCTAACACTATAGAGCACTATTGCCTAGCCTGCCCCACTGTCCGACACTTGCTGCCCCAGGGCCTGCCACTTGATGTGGTTTGTCGACACCTGCTGAACCATCAGGTTCTGGAGGAACTTCTGGTACGCCACCCTCGTTTTGGTGGATTTAAGTAGGTCATGATATAAATATTTGTCTGTATGCTTGTGCTTCATTCTGTTATGTTTTCGTGATGTGAGTGTGTGTGTGCTTGTGTGTGTATGTGGTCATTGGGTTCTCGTGAGTCCCGCTTACCCTTGTGTACTGTTGTCTGCCTATTGACTGACGCTACGGCGCAATGAATTAAAAAAAAAAAAAAAAAAAAAAAAAAAAAAAACTCTGGAGGATTCAAGGTGCTCCAATGTTCACTCGTGATATATAATTTCTGACCAGAGTGTGAGGAACAGAAAGCTTCGAATCGCTTGGTATTGCTCATTTCCCCACCCAGTACACCTATAGAGGCTGAGTTCGAATGCAGGGTATGTGTGTGTGTGTGGTGCCTGCCGTTCGTCTCTGGTCAGAAATTACATATCACGAGTGTACTATATGGTGCACAAAAGTCGTGTCCATTACCCAGCCACAGTGAGAATTCAAGTAAACTGAGTTTGAAGTTTCGGAACAGCTGAGGAAATGCTATGATCAGCTAACAGATGTCGCCTTTTGATGTGTTGGGAGGGTGGAGGGGGAGAATTAGAGGAGTGGGGGGGAGGGGAACTGGAGGAGGTGGGGGCTGGATGAGACAGGTTGTATGAGGCTGGAGCATTACCACATTTCTGATAATGTTAGAGATGGTTAATATAACTGATAAGAGATAAGTTGATATGGAGTGATACCAAAAGATAAAACGAGATAAAATCTGAATAGCCTAACTAAAATTCTATAAAACAAAATTAATATTACTACACATAGCTATAAGACTTTATTTTTTTATTTATTTATTTTTTTTTTATTTTTTTTTTATTGGGCCGTAGCGTCAATCAAGAGGCAGGCAACAATACATACGGGTAGGCGGGACCCATGAGAAAGCTATAAGACTGAGTCAGGCTTTGGTCTACAATTCAGGCAAGGGAATGTGAGGTGGCGTTAGCAGCATCATTAATTGAGGGGGTGCGGGAATAGGGGGACAGTCTTGGGGGGGTTTAGGTGGGTGCAGGTTTTTTTTGGGGGGTGCGGGAATAGGGGGACAGTCTTGGGGGGGTTTAGGTGGGTGCAGGTTTTTTTTTGGGGATGCGGGAATAGGGGGACAGTCTTGGGGGGGTTTAGGTGGGTGCTGGGGTTTTTTGGGGGGTGCGGGAGTAGGGAGAAAGTCTTGGGGGGGTTTAGGTGGGTGCTGGGGTTTTTTGGGGAGTTCGGGAGTAGGGGGGGAGGTTAGGGGGGTGCGAGAATAGGGGACAGGCTTTCTACCCACCCCAAGCCTGTCCCCCTATTCCCGCACCCCCCCCCCCCAGCCTGTCCCCTACTCCCGCACCCCCTTAATGGATAGTACCTCAATTTATTAGGTCTGCAATGTTTAAGGGGGTGCGGGAGTAGGGGGACAGGCTTGGGAGAGGACTGGGGGGGGGGGTGCGGGAATAGGGGGACAGGCTTGGGGTGGGTAGAAAGCCTGTCCCCTATTCCCGCAACCCACTAACCCCCCCACCCCCAAGCCTGTCCCCCTACTCCCGCACCCCCCAAAAAACCCCCAGCACCCCCCAGCACCCCCCCAAGCCTGTCCCCCTACTCCCGCACCCCCCAAAAAAACCCCAGCACCCCCCTAAACTCGCAGTCCAAAATATGTATCCTCCAGGCTTCATGCTTCGAATAGCCTGATCGAGTATTAAAAATATGAAACACTCTCTCTCTCACCCCACTCACTCTCACCACACTCCCTCTCACACTCTCACCACACTCCCTCACCACACTCTCACCACACTCCCTCTCACACTCTCACCACACTCCCTCTCACACTCTCACCACACTCCCTCTCACTCTCTCACCACACTCCCACACTCACTCTCACCACACTCCCACTCACTCTCACCACACTCCCTCTCACACTCTCACCACACTCCCTCTCACACACTCACCACACTTCCTCACCACACTCTCACCACACTCTCTCTCACACTCTCACCACATTCCCTCTCACACACTCACCACACTCCCTCACCACACTCTCACCACACTCCCTCACCACACTCTCTCTCACACTCTCACCACACTCTCTCTCACACTCTCACCACACTCTCTCTCACACACTCACCACACTCCCTCTCACACTCTCACCACACACTCTCACCACACTCACTCTCACCACACTCCCTCTCACACTCTCCCCACACTCCCTCTCACACTCTCACCACACTCCCTCTCACACTCTCACCACACTCCCTCTCACACTCTCACCACACTCCCTCTCACACTCTCACCACACTCCCTCTCACACTCTCACCACACTCTCTCTCACTCTCTCACCACTCTCTCTCTCACTCTCTCACCACACTCCCTCTCACACTCTCACCACACTCTCTCTCACACTCTCACAACACTCCCTCTCACACTCTCACCACACTCCCTCTCACATTCTCACCACACTCCCTCTCACACTCTCACCACACTCCCTCTCACACTCTCACCACACTCCCTCACCACACTCTCACCACACTCCCTCTCACACTCTCACCACACTCCCTCTCACACTCTCACCACACTCCCTCTCACTCTCTCACCACACTCCCACACTCACTCTCACCACACTCCCACTCACTCTCACCACACTCCCTCTCACACTCTCACCACACTCCCTCTCACACACTCACCACACTTCCTCACCACACTCTCACCACACTCTCTCTCACACTCTCACCACATTCCCTCTCACACACTCACCACACTCCCTCACCACACTCTCACCACACTCCCTCACCACACTCTCTCTCACACTCTCACCACACTCTCTCTCACACTCTCACCACACTCTCTCTCACACACTCACCACACTCCCTCTCACACTCTCACCACACACTCTCACCACACTCACTCTCACCACACTCCCTCTCACACTCTCCCCACACTCCCTCTCACACTCTCACCACACTCCCTCTCACACTCTCACCACACTCCCTCTCACACTCTCACCACACTCCCTCTCACACTCTCACCACACTCCCTCTCACACTCTCACCACACTCTCTCTCACTCTCTCACCACTCTCTCTCTCACTCTCTCACCACACTCCCTCTCACACTCTCACCACACTCTCTCTCACACTCTCACAACACTCCCTCTCACACTCTCACCACACTCCCTCTCACATTCTCACCACACTCCCTCTCACACTCTCACCACACTCCCTCTCACACTCTCACCACACTCCCTCACCACACTCTCACCACACTCCCTCACCATACTCTCACCACACTCCCTCACCACACTCTCTCTCTGCTTGTATATGATAATCTAGTTTGTGTTGAGGTAAGACTTTTAAGGGGGTGCCGGAATAGGGGGGAAAGGCTTGGGGGGGGTTAGGGGGGTGCGGGAGTAGGGGGTCAGACTTGGGGGGGTTAGGGGGGTGCGGGGGTAGGGGACAGGCTGGTGGGGGGTTAGGGGGGTGCGGGAGTAGGGGACAGGCTTGGGGGGGGGGTTAGGGGGGTGCGGGAGTAGGGGACAGGCTTAGGGGGGAGCGGGAGTAGTGGACAGGCTTGGGGGGGGTTTGGTGGGTGTGGGAGTAGGGGGAGAGGCTTGGGGGGGTTAGTTAGGGGGGTGCGGGAATAGGGGACAGGCTTTCTACCCTCCCCAAGCCTGTCCCACTATTCCCGCACCCCCCCCCCTCACAAGCCTGTCCCACTATTCCCGCACCCCCCCCCCCCCCCCACAAGCCTGTCCCCCTATTCCCGCACCCCCTTAAACTTTTCCCCCACATTTGAGCCACGAGGGAAAACGATAAGGGGTGTGGGGGGGTGTGGGGGTGTGGGGGTGTGGGGGGGGTTGGAGTAAGGGGGGGTGAAGGTTGATATTGTTGGCTTTGCGTGCTAGTGAGTACAGTCACACACAAAAATTAGATCCCAACTTGAGACCCCATCCAATATAGATAGAATATAGATAGACAGGCATGTGTAAAAGTAGTAGTAGTAGTAGTAGTAGTAGTAGTAGTAGTAGTAGTAGTGGTGGTGGTGGTGGTGGTGGTGGTGGTAGTAGTAGTAGTAGGAATAGTGGTATTGGTAGTGGTAGTAGTAGTAGTAGTAGTAGTAGTAGTATTAGTAGTGGTGGTGGTGGTGGTGGTAGTAGTAGTAGTAGGAATAGTGGTATTGGTAGTGGTAGTAGTAGTAGTAGTAGTAGTAATAGTAGGTAAAGGAGAAGGAGGAGGAAGACATATATAGGAATACAAGAGAATATACAAAGGATCAACAAACAGCAACAGTTCCAGTGGTCGTTACGAGGCTAATATATATCAATGCACCCCCTCTCCTCATACACGCCAAAATATCCACACCTCCTTCCCTTCCCTTCCCTTCACTCCCTCTCTCCAACCCATACATCTCACAGCTAGGGATGATGACTTGGTTTCCCTTCCAAACAACAGTGTGGGTCAATATTGAGTTTCGCTATCTTTGGGGGAGATGTTTTTTTTTGTGCCGCCTGGAGAGAGAGAGAGAGAGAGAGAGAGAGAGAGAGAGAGAGAGAGAGAGAGAGAGAGAGAGAGAGAGAGAGAGAGAGAGAGAGAGAGAGTTACATAGAAACACAGACCACAACAGACCTTACGGTCCACACGAGGTGATCTGATTAGAAGGTTACTGGTGGAGAATGAATTACTCCCCAGTGATAGTCGTAGATAAGGATAGCAAAGTAGAAGGCTCTCTCCCCACCCTCCACTCCCTCCGGCATGAGCCGTACAGGAAATAAAGTCAGGAATGGGAACCCTGTGGGGTTGGCTGAAATACTCCACAAGGAAATTTTATAGGAAAGATAGAATGTAGGTGAAATTTGGCTAACTTGCCACCTGTAATGGGCAAAAATTATTCATTAGTAAACATTGTAAGTCGGGGATTAGACGCAAGGTGTTTATCTAAGCGACGTTTGAAGCTGTCTACGGTGTTACAGTCTATTACATTACGGGGAAGCCCATTCCATAAGTTGACGACCCGGTTAAAAAAGAAATTCTTTGATTCGTGCGAATTAAAAGATTTACCTATGATTTTGCAGCCGTTTCCTCTCGTGTAGTTTGATTGATCGATAGTGAAATATTTGGTGCAGTCCATATTATCTATGCCTTTGATTATTTTAAATACCTGGATTAAGTCACCTCTCAGTCTACGTTGTGTCAATGGGAATAGATTTAATTCGCTTAGCCGCTGAGAGAGAGAGAGAGAGAGAGAGAGAGAGAGAGAGAGAGAGAGAGAGAGAGAGAGAGAGAGAGAGAGAGAGAGAGAGAGAAATTAGAGTGTACAGTGCAAGGTAAGGAAGAGTAAATATATTTGTTTTGATCCCACAACCCACCCTCCTCTCTCCTCCCTCACTCCCCACGTGTTGTTTGAGAAGCACTATACCATTTTTTACAACTCTTAACCTGACCTTAAAACTGCCCTAGTCCCACCATCCACATCCCTTCACCTGACTGCGAATGACACTGGCCCGGGTTCGAGTACACGAGAAACGTCTTGGGTGTTTCAGAGGTGATCTGATGGGTCCAGCTGTTCGTCAAGTATCCTGGCTACACCGATACGTCAAGAAAATAAATACCCCCTACATCGTCGTCAACTCACAACATATATAGAGATGCCCGACCATATTCCAAGATGATGTGAGTGACGGTGTAGCTGCCCTTGTCTCCTGATAGTGACGTGTATAAATATATAAGGTGTGGTCATCTAGTGGGGCAGAAGAGAAGCTATGGTACCAACATCACAAAGAAGCTCCACTGTCTCATCTAGTGCGACAACCAATAATCTCGGGGCCCTCGCAAGAGTCACGGGTTATGCCCGGTTCACATTAGTCCGTATGTACGGATCCGACATCCGTTAATGACGTCACGAACCGTACGGAGGTAGGGCTACGGAGGAGATAAGCTCCGTTTGTTTTGATATGCTTCACGGAGTCGTAGTTTACAACAAAAAGCAACTTCCGTTTTTCATACGACACTGCTCCACAAAAGTGCTATTTGCTCCAAGGTTGTATATGGTTTAAATCCACCAATCATAATAGGCATCATAAACTAAAACACTGCTCAATGACACCCAGTTGGTTAATATGGAAGAGATGTCCACTATCCCACCTCAAGTTTCTTGCAAATTCATATATAGACCCAGTATGAAGTTGTAATTATGTCATGAATCAATATACTGTAGGTTTAGAAAGGTATGATATCCTAGTTGACTTTTGCATTGTTATCTATTAGAAGTTAGAACATAAACTCATAGAATCCAGTGTGGGTTGGTGAATAGTATGAACTAAAAATAACCATACAAACCTAACCTGCTGGACCTAACCTGGGTATCTTAAGTATTTAATTATGGTTCATACTGTACACTCGTGATACGTAATCCCTGACCAGAGACGAACGGCAGGCACCACACCTAGGCTACCCTACATTCGAACTCAGCCTCTATAGGTGTACTGGGTGGGGAAATGAGCAATACCAGCAGGCGATTCGAAGCTTTCTGCTCCTCACACTCTGGTCAGGAATTATGTATCACGAGTGTACATGGTGCCTGCCTGCAAAGACGGATGGATATATACACGGTCCATGGATATAATATGTATATGTGTGTGTGTATTGGGAATGTGAGTGGTTCTCCTTACCCTACACCTTAGACATTTTAACCTCAACTACTAGAAAGATAAAGGTAGGAAATGTGAGTTTTGCCTGATTATAGATGTGAGTGAAGGGAGGGTGAGGGAGAGTGGGGGAGAGGGGTGGTGGGTGGTGGTGAGGGAGAGACGAGGGGTGAGTGGGAATCATAGATGTGAGTGAAGGGAGGTGAGGGAGAGTGGGGGAGAGGGGTGGTGGGTAGGGGTGAGGGAGAGAGGAAGGGGGAGTGGGAATCATAGAAGTGGGTAAAAGGGTGAGGGAGAGAGAGGGGAGAGGGGTGGGTGGGGATGAGGGAGAGAGACAGGGTGAGGGAGAATAGTATGACTGAAGTTGGAGTTTTAACCTGCTGAGAGAGAGAGAGAGAGAGAGAGAGAGAGAGAGAGAGAGAGAGAGAGAGAGAGAGAGAGAGAGAGAGAGAGAGAGAGAGAGAGAGAGAGAGAGAGAGAGAGAGAGACACCCCCCATCAGTGAGTTACCTTGGGGCCTTATTGATGGTGTGTGTGTGTGTGTGTTACCTTCAGGGGAGGGGGGAGGGGAAGACTATACATTCTACATATTTGACTTGAACTGACCTCTCGTATCGTATCCTTTCCATTCCTCATTCCTTTCTTCATTATTATTTTACATATATCTATAAATAACTTCCTCTTACTGACTAGAAAAAGACTGGTTAAAAGAGAATGTGTTGGCTATTCTTAAATATACTAAATTTTTTTTTAGTCTCATGATTTTGGAAGAAGAACAAAAGAAAGACCCGCTATGTTTACGTGTTTTATTTTTCGTTTCTTTGCATTTTTTTTTTTTGGGGGGGGAATAATTCAGTTGTCTTTCATTCATTCATTCCCTACCATCATTCCTTATAAAACACACAAACACATTCAATATTTGTCTGGCAACCTCACTGCATGGGTGTCAGAAGGATTTTGTTACACGAATCTGTTTTTTTTTTTTTTTTTTTTTTTTTTTTAATGAAGAGAAGGGAGAGAACCAAAGAGGAAAACTTCATCTTGCTGCTGTGAAAGAACAACACAATATAAAAACAAAACTCGGTGACCAGATCTTTGCATATTTTTTTTTTTTCAGATTTGTAATGAGTCCAGTGGTATGTATGATGTGCAGCCACAATCAAATATCCACTGACACTTTCCTTCTATCATCCATGTAAATCAGTATCATATCAAAATATAATCATACAACACCTTACATCAACTCAACCCCCTCAATTATTATTATTATGTGGTGCTGCAAAATCATACACGTGTTGTTGTTTGTTACCAAGATAATTACTACGATGGAAGGAAAGTGTCGGTGGTTATTTGATTGTGGCTGTACAGTTATTTCCCTTCCATCTTTGTCCCTTATCCTACAACAGTACTCTCAGACAGTCGACCATAAGTTATTGCACACTATTTTTGAAGGATTTTGATCCATGGAGGTATCCATTTTCAGGCTCGATATGTTTGTTTAAAATTCCCTCACTGCCATTTATCCTACAATAATTTTATCTGCCATTATATTATCTGCCATTTATTATTATCTGCCATTTATTATCATCTTATCTGCCATTAATTATCTGCCATTTATCCTACAATAGCACTTTCAGACAGTCTCATGTAAATTGCACACTGTTTATGAAGGATTATGACCCACGGAGGTAACCCTTTTTAGGCTCGTTGTGTTTGTTTGTTTACCTTTCCCTCTCTGCACTATATCTTATAACAACACTTTTTAGGCTCGTTGTGTGTGTTTGTTTACCTTTCCCTCTCTGCCCTACATCTTATAACAACACTTTTTAGGCTCGTTGTGTGTGTTTGTTTACCTTTCCCTCTCTGCCCTACATCTTATAACAACACTTTTTAGGCTCGTTGTGTGTGTTTGTTTACCTTTCCCTCTCTGCCCTACATCTTATAACAACACTTTTTAGGCTCGTTGTGTGTGTTTGTTTACCCTTCCCTCTCTGCCCTATATCTTATAAAAACACTTTCAGATAGTCAACCATAATTTGCACACTATTTTTGAAGGATTTTGACCCACGGAGGTAACCATTTTTAGGCTCGTTGTGTTTTTTTGTTTACCTTGGCGTGACCTACTCTAATTTCACTGATTTCACTGCATGTATTCACCTTGATTATTCTCCTCCCACACTTGGACTGATTACCTTTCTCCCTTAATGTGTGTGTGTGTGTGTGTGTGTATACCTAACACACACACACACACACACACACACCCTAACACACACACACACACACACACACCCTAGCACATGGAACTCTCAGCTAGAAGGAGAATGTGTGAGTGAGAGAGAGAGAAACCCCAGAGGAAACAAATAATACCTGTGTGACCTTGATACACCTCCCTCACCTGCTGGACTGATTACCTTTCTCCCTTAGTGTGTGTGTGTGTGTGTGTGTGATACAGTCGGTACAGCTGTTTTTTGTGATACCCTGCCCTGGAAGACTCACTACACACTATATTCATCAAATAAAATCAGGAGAAACATTTATGAATAAAAATTATAATAATGATAATAATAGTAATAATAATAATAATAAAAAATAAAATAAAAATACAAATGAAAATGAAAATAATAATAAACATAATAATAATAATAATAAAAATAATCATAATAATAATAATAATAATAATAATAATAATAATAATAATAATAATAATAATAATAATAATAATAATAATAAAAAGATAATAATAATAATGATAATGTAAAAGATAATAATAATAATAATAATAATAATAATAATAAAAGATAATAATAATAATAATATAAAAGATAATAATAATAATAATATAAAAGATAATAATAATAATAATAATCAGTTGAACAAAAACAATGGTGGCCTAGCTGTTGTTGCTTGGACTAGTTTGGAGGAACCAATTACTCCAGACATACACCAACCTTTGTATTAAAACTAGAGGCTACTGTTGATTCTTCCTTCCTAACACTTTCTGGAAACAGGCTACACATCCTTCATCCTCATACAGACAATAGTACAGTAGGTGGTATGTTTCCTGACACACACACACACACACACTCTCTCTCTCACACACACACAGACACACACACACACACACACAAACACACACACACTCTCTCTCTCTCTCTCTCTCTCTCTCTCTCTCTCTCTCTCTCTCTCTCTCTCTCTCTCTCTCTCTCTCTCTCTCTCTCACACACACACACACACACAGGATGGTAGGTGTCAGGAGTTGTGTGGTCATAACCTCTGCTGTATTTTCTTATTCCTGGACTTGAATGTTTATCTTGGCTTCTTCAGTGATAGTTCCAGGTCATCGTTGGTGGTCGTTGTTAGAAATACTGGAGGTAATTTAATGCATCTGTGAACCCAAACGTCTTGTTAAAACATTGACACAACCTTACTTAATAATCCTGGACCATTTCTTTAATGAGAGTGGGTTGATATAGAAATATTATATATATATATATATATATATATATATATATATATATATATATATATATATATATATATATATATATATTAAAGTACTGTAGGTTGGTGCGTAGTTTCACATTTGTGAAAATAAAAAACTTTTATGGAAAAATATTATTATTATTATTATTATTATTATTATTATTATTATTGAACTAGGTCTCCAGTAACAGCTCAAAATGTGGCCCCCTTACGTCAATGTAGGTGTGCATCCAAACCTTAAC
>JAWQEG010004043.1:62500-63895 GCA_033782935.1 Petrolisthes cinctipes | reverse complement strand
CAACAACAACAACAGGGCATTAATTGTTGTTATTATTATTATTTTTATTATTTTTTTATTTTTTTATTTTATTATTATTTTTATTATTATTATTATTATTATTATTATTATTATTATTAGTATTAGTGTTATTATTATTATTATTATTAGTCTTAGTATTCGTATTATCATCATCATTATTATTATTATTATTATTATTGTTTATTTGGTGCTGTTGTTTCCTGGCATACTTTGGAGGAATCAAGGCACTCCAATGTACCAAAAATACATTATTATTATCCCCTTAAAATAGAGTGAATTGGAGGCTACTGATTACTCCAAACTATACCAGGAAACAAGATCAGATTAACAACAATAATTATGGCCTGTTGTTGTTGTTGTTGCATGGACTAGTTTGGAGGAATAATTTGCTCCAGATTTACCAACACCTACTAAATGAGGGCTACTGATTCCTCCAAAGTATGTCAGAAAACAGATTACTTCAATATACGAGTAGACCAATATCTGTTTCCTGGTATAGTTTGGAGGAATCAATAGTCCTCCAATTCACTACTTTTGGTACATTGGAGTGCCTTGATTCCTCCAAAGTATGCCAGGAAAAAACAGCACCAGATAAATAATAATAATAATAATAATGGGAGGGTTACACTGTGCATCTAGTTGTGTGTGTGTGTGTGTGTGTGTGTGTTAGGTAGGTGTGTGTGTGTAAGACAAGAGTACCGGTTAACCCTTGCATTTAGTAGGTGTGTGTTACATTAAGTGTGTGTGTGTGTGTGTGTGTATGTGTGTGTGTGTGTGTGTATGTGTGTGTGTGTGTTAGATAAGTGTGTGTTACATTAGGTAGGTGTGTGTGTGTGTGTAAGACAAGGGTACCGGTTGTATTAGGTGTATGTATGTGTGTGTGTGTATACGGTGACGGTAAGTGTAATGGGATCGGTGTTGGTTGTCATCATCCTTGGGAACAGACAGGGGGTCACCAACCTCATGTTTACTGCTTATATTTTGGTGGATGATCTGATACACTTCATTAAGGAGGAAGTTTGGTGTTGGTAAATCTGGAGCAACTGAATCCTCCAAACTATTCCAAGCAACAGAACACTATTATTTTTGCTCTTCTGGTCCTGCTGTTTCCTAGCATAATTTAGAGGAATCATCAAGGCACTCCAACATTTATTTTTTATTAATTGTAATGAGACAGATTCGTAGCCTCTAGTTGTATACGACCCCAAAACACGACACACACACCCCAAACACACCCACAAACACCCCCCCCCCCTCCCCAACCAACAGCATAAACTTTTAAACGCAATGTGACAAGAAAAAATCCCAGTTTATAGATGATCTTTGGTGCATGTATTGAATATTATTGTTAAGGGGGTGCGGGAATAGGGGGGA
>JAWQEG010004043.1:5000-57500 GCA_033782935.1 Petrolisthes cinctipes | reverse complement strand
ACCAACACCCCCCCCCCCCTTCCCCCCACCCCTTTGCCAACAGGTGTTACATTCCAGGTGTTTGGGTTGGCAACACACTCAACACAACACAACACAACACACATGTATGTATGTACAGTATATATTCCTGATGCAACATAAACACAGCCAGCAGTATGCAAGAACATTCATGGTGTGTTGATGATGGTGTGGTAAGTACGATGCCCCCCTCTAGCTACAATACACAGCCATCGTATCAGTACCACACCAACATCGTCAATAACAATTAACAATATAATTCCTTCCCAGGGAGGCTGACTTTCTTCTCTGTGAATTTTAGCCATCTCCCACAGGGCTAGTATAAAGATTGTTCTAGGATCTGGTTACTTTCTAGTGGATTTGACGAGATCTGCCCACATGGATTAAAAATCCACGTAAGGTGTACTGCAAGTACCGGAGGCTCTTTTTTTTATTTTCTCACTGCTGTGTGAACCGCCAGCACACGAGGGTACATTATCTCTTTGCATGCAGCAGTGTAAACTCCCTCCCCCCTTATGGTCCCTTCAGGAAGGTGCGGTCCCACTTGTAGCTCTTGTGGTAACGTGGACCTGGGCCCACAGCACTGGCTGTGGGATCAAAGATCTTCACCCCAGACTCCCTGGTCAGGTAAGCTCTGGTCCCATCTTCCTGGGATGTGCTTCGGTAGTACAGACATATAGGGCCATGCAGCCCCTCCTTTATTTTAATTTGTTTTTTCACTGCGACTAGAGTGTACCAGGGGTCTGTGGGGCAGGAGGCCATTCTGCCCCGGGAGAACGTCAACAACAACAAAATAATTTCCCCTTCAAATATCTTATCATCACTAACACAACGACGGTCTTGTTTTATATCCGGTAAAGTGTGATAAGAGCTAGGTTAATAGACCCTGTGATGTAGTCAGAAAATTGGAGGTAAATGAGTCCTTCAAATATTGACACACACACACACATCTATATGGAATGAGCTTGTTTATTTCGTGGCATGGTCAGGAGGAATCAGAAGCCTCCACTTTCCATACACGATCACAGGGTCCTTTAATTAAGTGATACATACACACACAGACACACATCCTTTCATTAATACAGATAGTGGTGAAGTAGTAAATGCTGTGTGTGTGTGTGTGTGTGCAGTAGTTTATTGTACTTGTACTTATCAAGTACCCTGTGATCGTTTGTGAAAACTGGAGGCTTCTGATTCCACCTGACCATGCCACGAAACAAACAAGCTCTTTCCATATAGGTGTGTGTGTTTCGTCGCAATGTTTGAAGGACATGTTTACCTCGTATTTTCTGACTACATCACAAGCTCCCTTAAGAAGAACAGAACATAGAAAATAGTATATAATTATGTTTCTGAGTGAACAGGATAATTATAATCTATTACGAATATATAATTCTTTTAAATGCTATCACGATACATCAAAGAAATTCTATATATTCACTTAGAACCACTGTAAATACCAGTTACAATACCAGTCATAATAAAGTTTCATTGCAAGCATCATTTTCTTAATTAAGGGACCTTGTGATGTAGTCAGAAATTTGGAGGTAAATGAGTCCTTCAAGTATTGCCATGAAACACACACACACACACACACACCTATAGGGAAGGAGGTTGTTTCGTGGCATGGTCAGGAGGAATCAGAAGCCTCCAATTTTCACACACGATCACAAGGTCCTTAAGATATTTTCAGTGTTATTAACTTGGTTTAATAACAGTAGCTACTAATATAGGGCCGATTCCATAGTGGTTTGTCTTGGTTTGTAAGCACCCTAACGAAAGAAACTGAACTGTGTAAATGACTCGAGTGAATTATTTAATGAATTTGATGACTCCACCATGAAACTATCGTAATAATGGTACTACCCGATAGATTTTGTGGATATGGAGACTGAGTTTGTTGGGTAAAATTAAGACTGACATGTGTGGTTAGTTGGGGAGGATCATAACAAACCAAAGCCACTGTGGAATCGACCCATAGAGTTACTTAACCGTGCCACCACTGACCTACGAAACTCCTACACACCTACGAACCTCTTCCATCTTATATAAATAACAATAATAATATCATATAGTTAACTAGCTAGGCCTACATTTATAGTCTACTCTTCCATCTTATAATACCAATCAATAATAATATCATAGTTTACTACCCTTACTATCTATTATCTTATAAAACCAATCAATAATATCATAGTTAACTAGCTAGGCCTACAATTATAGCCTACTCTTCCATCATATAATACCAATCAATATTATCATAATTAGTATACTTCTGTTATCTATCGTGTAGGCCTACAACTCTCCTCTTATAAAACCAATCAATATCATAATTAACTACCTTTACTATCTATCGTCTACTGTTCTTTGCCTTCCATTTTATAAAACTAACAATAATAATATAGTTAAAATACCTTTACTACTATTCGTCTACTCCTCTTCCTACTTATAAAACCAATCAATAACAACATCATAGTTAACTACCTCTATTATTCGTCTACTCCTCTTCCTTATAAAACCAATCAATAATAAAGTTAACTACCTTTACTACTATTTGTCTACTCTTCCATCTTATAAAACCAATCAATAATAAAATAATAGTTACTACTCCTACTACTATTCCATCTTACTGTACAAAATCAATAATAATAATAATAATACATACCTTTAACACGGATTCCTTCATCTCTATAGCGTCCTGTACAAAGATTAGGTAAACAAACACCGACTGACTGTCTCGTCGTCTGTAGTGTGAATTTCCAACGGTACCCCACCAGCACGTCACTACCACAGACTCAACACCTTATTACTGACTTGCTGAGAGGGACTGAGGGAGGGAGGGGCCGAGGGATTTGAGAGGGAGTAGGGAGAGGGAGGGACTGGGGAGAGGGAGTAGGGGAGGAGGGACTGGGGAAAGAAGGAGGGACTGGGGAGAGGGTGTAGGGAGGGAGGAACTGAGGAGAGGGAGTAGGGAGGGAGGGAGTAGAGAGGGACTAGGGAGGGCTGGGGAGAGGGAGTAGGGAGGGAGGGACTGAGGAGAGGGAGTAGGGAGGGAGGGACCGACCGGCTGACTGCCACACACGCACACATACATACACACATCGCCACACATATACACTCAATATACACTCTATCACCTTCAAAATTACACCACCTTAACGATCACTACGAAGTCGATAGGCCCAATAACGAATTAACAAACCAACCAACGATAGAAGGGCCTACCACCACCAACACCGTTACCAAACCACGTGGTACCTTCAGTTGTTTAATGTCCAAAGTATCGTACTGCAATAACCTACACTATAACAACAACATTCATTCTTGCTTTCCTTGGTGTTTCCTAACTTTCCTTCATTTAGTCGAGTTTCTGATGGTATTAGACTCACTCTGGGGAAATAATAAAGTGGTATAATCATGTAGTTTTGATATTAAGTTGCTTTTCATTCCTCTCTGGTCTTTCTGAGTGACTGAAAACATTCTCGTACAGCGGCATCAACCAGATCAATGTTTCTATATACTAACTCATCACTATTGCATACCTCACGTGCCTACTGAATACTTACCGTGACATATAAAAATAAATCTTATACAGTATATTAAAGTATCAGGTTAAGGACCCCTATAGCTGTGATGTTGTCAGAATATTGGTGTTATTTTTTATATATGTGAGTCCTTCAAAAATTGCCACGAAATACACACACACACACACACACATATATTAATTTTAAAGGAGCTTGTTTCGTAGCTGGCATATATAGGGCAGTATGCAAAAACCACGTACGGTCTAGGTAGTATACGACGGCTCCATAGACAAACAACAGAGCCATCGTACCGGTACCATGCCATCGTATACACCATGAATTTAATATTCTTGCATACGGCCGATCATATAGTCAGGAGGAATCAGAATTAAGCCACCAACAAGTCTCATACACAAACACAGGGTCCCTTAAGGGGGTGCGGGAATAGGGGGACAGGCTTGGGGGGGGGGGGGGTTTGGGGGGGGGTGCGGGAGTAGAGGAACAGGCTGGAGGGGGGGTTAGGGGGGTGCGGGAATAGGGGACAGGCTTTCTACCCACCCTAAGCCTATTCCCGCACCCCACAAACCCCCCCCCCCACCCAAGCCTGTCCCCCTACTCCCGCACCCCCTTAATTAAAACTGATATCAACTATAGGACACAGAAAGAACCAGACAATTTAAGGGGATGATATATCTTTAATTAATAGACTGTTGCGCCTTGATTCCTCCAAAGTATGCCAGGAAACAGACCCAGCAGATGAAAAAAAATAATGGTATCCTCCTGTTGCCTGGAATAGTTTAGAGGAATCATTTGCTACCCCAGATTTACCACTCAAAACAATAATGTGTTATATACCCCATTAAAACGATCCTATAATATTATCCTAGTGGGTGGATGAGGCTGTGTTGTTGTTGTCGTTTCCCCTTAAGGTGGTAATTCTTTTTTGGTACATTGGAGTGCCTTGATTCCTCCAAAGTATGTCAGGAAACAGGACCAGAAGAACAAAAGTAAGGGTGTTCTGTTGCTTGGAATAGTTTGGAGGATTCAGTTGCTCCAGATTTACCAATACAAAACTTCCCCCTTAATTCATCTGTCTGCTTGGAACAGTAGGCTACACAAAGGCATGCAGTGGTAGTAGTCAGTGATCTTAAGGGGGTGCGGAAGTAGGGGACAGGTTTGGGGGATGGGGGGGGAGGGTTTGGGGGGGGTGCAGGAATAGGGGGACAGGCTTGGGGTGGGGTAGAAAGCCTGTCCCCTATTCCCGCACCCCCCTAACTCCCCCCCCCCTCAAGCCTGTCCCCCTACTCCCGCACCCCCCCCCCCAAGCCTGTCCCCCTACTCCCGCACCCCCTTAAGTGCATGGTTATATAGCATATTGTTTTGGGTGGTAAATCTGGAGCAAATGATTCCTCCAAACTATTTCAGACAACAACAGGATACCATTATTTTTCTTCATGTGGGTCTGTTTCCTGCTGGCATACTTTGGAGGAATTAAGGCACTCCAGTCTATCAAAAGTATATCATCCCCTTAAGGTCGTGTAT
The DNA here is from genome assembly GCA_033782935.1 of Petrolisthes cinctipes. Lineage (NCBI taxonomy): Eukaryota > Metazoa > Arthropoda > Malacostraca > Decapoda > Porcellanidae > Petrolisthes > Petrolisthes cinctipes. The sequence goes on along the minus strand of JAWQEG010004043.1, from coordinate 52,416 downwards.
ACAAACATATCAATTTTACCTGGTATAAGTTAGTGAAAATATAAGATTGTGACTAGCCTAATATATAATAACTCCATTTGTATCACTGTTGCAGCACTGTTCAAGAAATCAATACACGAATGTTTACAGGTGTGCTTTGGTTTGATCTATAATCTTTGCATGTATGACATATATGTACAGTACACTCGCAATCCATAATATGTATCCAGGCTTGCTTCAAATAGCTTGATCGAGTATTAAGCGAGCTCAAGCAAATATGAAACAGGATAAACTTTGTAATTGGTTCACTATAGTATGTCAAATAATTCGATACTTCAACAAGACCTGGATACAAATTTTGGATCGCGAGTGTACAGTCCCGAGTCATAATTAGTTAGTATGTAGGTGTGTTTGGAACAGCTTGTTGATAAATAAATAATAATAATAATAATAAAAATGATGGAGTATTTAACGAGCTCCAGTATGTATGTATGTATGTGTGTATGTATGAGACAGGAAAATAATTGTATATAATTGGTTCACTGGTATGTCACATGATTACAAACAACAACAACAACACCCGGATAGTTATTATGAGTTATTATGAGACAACAACAACAACAACACCTGGATACTTATTATGGCACAGGATAATAATTAAGTTATAATTGGTCCACTGGGATTATTATAAACAATAACATCAACAATAACACATGTATGCTTATTAAATGAGGGAACCGGTACATCTTTATCGTTAGGTAAATAATAATAATAATAATAATAATTCTCTCCGGACCAGAAACATTTATAAGCATCCGTTTTATCTATTATGTCTCGATTTATATATAGGGGATGTATTGTTGATGGTAAATTAGAGGAAATACTGTAAATTTCTCTAATCCATGCCACGAAACATATTATCTCCTATTAGTAACACTGAGGTGATTTGTTTCTTGGGATAGTTTGGAGGCTTCAGGAGGCTCCTAAACATCCACTTAAACTTCCACTGTCAAACCAAATATATAAGAATTCAATAATAAACCCAACACAAGAGAGTAGCTTACATAATAATTAATTTCGTGTTTAGATAATTATCATTTCCAACATTGGTGTCAAGTGTAGAAACATACAGTATAATGTATAAATAGTCATCATTAACCCCAGCAAAACAGTCTAAAAATAGTGTTATGTTTAGCTTTAGATTATATCACTTTCAATATTGGTGTCAAGTGTAGAAACATAGAGAGTATAGTGTAAATTAGTCAACATTGAACCCAGCAAAACAGAGTTACATAGTATCATGTCTTGATTGTAGGAACATAGGCCGTGATACACACAACACTTAAGAGGGTGTAAAGTTATAGTAAACCATATATACTCCTCCATCTCACTTACACCGGTATTTATAAAAGCAATGTGTACCTCATTGATTATATAATTGGCCCAAATAAAGGTGTAAAGTTACACCTGCTCCAAAGGTAAATTTTTACACCCGGATTAAATCTCTTTGGATTAGAACTTTGAGTATTAATAACGGAATAAAAAGTCTTAATTTGATTATATGTAAATATACAAGTACATGTTGTAAGTTTTTAAGCCATTTATTCTTTAAATAAATAGGCAGGAGAAGAGGGATAGTTTGACGTTCACCACCATAACCACAAGCATCAAATGTATGTTCTACATTATACATGTATCATCATACAATAAAATGAGAAAAGGTGATATTATTAAACAACTTGTATATTGTATGTTCTACATTATAGGCTACATATATGATTGTACAGTCAGCGGCAAAAGTTCAAGTTCCGTCGCCTCACTTGCTTCACCGAGGCACGCGATGTTCATAGACTCAAGATTATTAGGTGTATAAAACTTTCGTATTTCTCGAGTCCATGAACAAAGCGAGTCTCGGTGAAGTACAGTAGCGGGGCGACAGGATTTCTGCCGCCGACTGTACAATAAAGAGTGAAAAGATAGTATTATTAAGCTACTTTTTCGAGGAAAAGTTCTCTTCGTTACTCAATTATTATTTATGATGTAACATTTTATGTACGTTAGTTATAAATCAGTTTTGGATTTGATAGATTGGAGTCAAACTCTGTCCTGTGATTTGTTGATGTATACACAATGCATAACTGTGATTGACTGACTGACATCATGACGTCACATCACCTCCCAGAGATACTCTTCCATACTCCAGTGTAAGTTAAGAGGATAGACCTCTTTTCGGTCATGGGAAATGATGAATGAATGAGTTTTGAGCTGACTGTACCAGTAACGTATATGATAGCATAGTGTTGACATGAGAGTCTTACTCATTGAAGTACTTAAATTAACCGGTTTAATTAAATACCTGAGTATGACAGACACGTGGGTGACTGTAGATGTTGCTATTTATTTATCATTATTGCAAAAAAATTCTATATATTTGCATTTTTTTTCTTTCTTTTTTTTTTCTTTTCCTGGGATGGAATGCGGTACAATCAGTACTGTTAGGCAAAGCAGGCAGCAACTTACCCTCCCTGGGGCTTTGCGGCGCCTAATATCAATAAAGCAATCTCTCGGGCCCTGCTGATCACTATTCATTACTCAGTAGTAAGTACTCAGTTTCCCCTGACAGCTCGTGAGTGGTTATGCCTACTTTTGTTGACATTACTATACCCTCTTTATACTTCGTATTTACGGTGTAACAGCGGTCAAAATACCTAGGATCAGGAGCAGTAAGAAACATAGATGTTTGTAAATGTAATAATAATGAAGTGTCACAGGGAGGAGGAAAAAAACGATGAAATGGAGGAAAGTGTGTCAGCAAGTACAGCTCCTTCCATACGCCATTAGGACCTCTACCCTCCACAAGTTCGCCTTTCTCCGTTCCTCTCAGCCATACTGCTCTACGTAAGAATTTAGTAGAGAATAGTGTATCAAACTCTTATGCGTGAGTGTCACCTGATACCCACTGAATTACTGAGGGAAGTAGTAAACTACATAATGCAGTATTTATAGTGGGCAGTGAAATTAATTGTTTGAGGAAGAGGAAAGTCATTGACACGACAGTACACGTAACGTCAGAGTGTGGGGAATGTGTGTACACCTTGTTTGAAGGCACCGGTTCAACAGTAAAGATAGAAGGTTTTAGAAAGACTAGGTCAAAACATTCTAAGCCTGGGTTATGCTACAATGAAGCTCCTGTGGTCAGAACAAAGAGAAGAAAAACAGAAGAAGGGGCAAGCACAAGTGGGTATGCTCTTGGTGCCTACTAACAACTGAGAATGATTGTGGTACAGTGGTAGTGAAGATGTGCCACTGGCGATACTCCCGATACAAAAAAACTGGAGACCACCTCATAGGGTAGTGTGGTAGAGTTTGCTCATCCATTGGACATCATTGAAAGGAAAGCAATGATGTTTTTTGGGTACAAACTATCTTCCAAAAGTACGTGTAAGTTTCTTGTAAGTTACGCCACTATAAACGTCTGAAACTTTTTTTAATTTGTGACCAATCTTTAAAAACTTAGTACCATTTAAAACTACATACAACAAGGAAAATTTTCATTAATTAAATAAAAAATTCTGTAGGAATAATAGTTCTTGAGGTAACAGTAACCTGATCTTTATCAAGCAATATCTCAAAACATAGTTTTCTTATTATTCTGTGCATAAAAACGTAAATAACTTGAGTACTTGTTGCTCAACCTTAAAAAGTTAATGTGCATTGTAAACCTTATTAAAATAGAAGCAAATTGTGTTATCCAAAATGTTATGTCACTCATTATAGATGAAAGAAAAATTTAAGAACAAGAGATTGTGATGATTGTTTTTTTATTTATTTGGTTCTTTGTGTGTCAGTCGGACACTTTTTCACATTTTTCAAAGTTTTTAACACAGTTTGTAGAGATTAGATAGAGCATTAAATTAGTTCCTTGTTTAAAAAAAAAAAAAAAACTAATACTGGGCCAACTATAGTCAAGGTTTAGAGACAGACAGGTAAAATACCTTTTAAAAATTAATTAAAAATAAATAATAACTTCTGTGTCTCAACATTGTCTACCAATTTAGGTTTTTAGATATCTTATATTATATGTATAAGTTTCATGAAAATTGATCCAGTCTTTCATTGGTTTGGGTGGAAAGGGGGTTTCTCCCCTTAACGTTGTGAATAGTGGTATAAAAGTTGGAGTAACGAGGCGTAAATTACACCCAGAACAAATAAATACTCCGGCACAATACACCAACCACCTTTGTAGATCCGCCGGTGTAGCAGAATGAAGTGAAGCGTCCCGTGCGTCGATACTGCGCATGCGTGGGTGGTGGGGCTGCCAGGTGTTGCTAGCGTGGGTGATTGAGTTGCCAGATGCTGCCATATCCTACCCTACTATATATACATGTATTTTATATGCCTATTTTTAAAATCGTATACAGTTCATTTTTTAAAAGTTTGTGTTTTAAATGGGAACAACTATAAGATTTGCAAGCGATTGGCAACAAAAAACAGTACATATGATGCCCCTAGTATGGAAAAAACTCATAAATATGCAGACGTTCGTACGGGGAGGTTGCTCTCCGCTGCTCTATGCTCGCTCCGACTTCCTACCTTCACACACACACACACAATCACAAGAGTTTAGTGCGTGTCTTTCAGCTAGGATTTCCTTCGTCAGATTCATTATTTTCCTTCATGTCTTTTGCTGCTTACTTGAGTAATACATCTAACTCAACTCGAATAATTTTTCTCGTTATATTTTAGAATAGTTATTACGTACGTACGTGTCCTTCGTCAGATTCCTCACCACCTATTAACAGAGCTCACTTCTTGCCTTATGGCCAACACTCTCATTCATCCACCACTCTCATTCATCCACCACTCTCACTCATTCTGCCCCTCATCCACCTCTCTCATTCATCCACTACTCTTATTCTGCCCCTCATCCACCACTCTCTCATTCATCCACCACTCTCATTCATCCATTACTCTTATTCTGCCCCTCATCCACCACTCTCTCATTCATCCACCACTCTCATTCATCCACCACTCTCATTCATCCACCACTCTCATTCTGACTACTCATCCACCACTCACTCTCTTTCTGACCCTCATCCACCACTCTCATTCATCCACCACTCATTCATCCACCACTCTCACTCACTCTCACTCATTCTGACCCTCATCCACCAGCCACTCATCCACCACTCACTCTCATTCTGACCCTCATCCACTCCACTCATTCTAACCCTCATCCACTCACTCTCACTCTCATTCTTCCCCTCATCCACTCACTCACTCTCATCCATCAACCACTCATCCACCACTCACTTCCATTCTGACCCTCATCCACCACTCACTCTCACTCATTCTGCCTCTCATTCACCACTCACTCTCATTTTGACCCTCATCCACCACTCACTCTCATTCTGACCCTCATCCACCACTCATCCATCCACCACTCTCACTCATTCTGCCTCTCATCCACCAGCCACTCATCCATCAATAATTATATATATCTTCTTCCATTCTATTCTCAGTTTAATCCACACTAACATACATCACTTTGTAGTGTGTGTGTGTGTGTGTGTGTGTGTGTGTATGTGTGTGTGTGTGTGTATGGTTATATATGTGTATGTATTTGTGTGTGTATGTGTATGTACGTGTGAGTGTGTGTATGGGTATATATGTGTATGTATTTGTGTATGTGTGTGTGTGTGAGTGTGTGTGTGTGTGTATGGGTATGTATGTGTATGTGTATGTGTATGTATGTGTATGTACGTGTGAGTGTGTGTGTGTGTGTGTGTGTGTATGGATATATATGTGTGTGTGTGTGTGTATGGATATATATGTGTGTGTGTGTGTGTGTAAATGGGTATAGCCTACTCAGGACTAGACATGATCACTTTTTTTTTTACTTAACTATCCACTACAAAATTAGTAAGCACTTATGGAAGTTAATGATTATGTTAAAAAAAAAAAAAAAAAAAAATTAGGCGCCTTAGAGATAAACGATAGTAATTATCTTAAAAGTCACATTACTAGTATTAACTGAATCACAACGTCTCACCTTGATGTAGTGAGTAATAATAATAATAATAATAGTAATAATAATGATAATAATAATAATAATAATAATAACAATAATGATAATAATAATAATAATAGTAATGATAATAATAATAATAATAATAATAATAATAATAATAATAGTAATAATAATAATAATAAAATTATAATAAAAATGATAATAATAGTAATGATAATAATAATGATAATAGTAATGATAATAATAATAATAATAAAAATAAAAATAATAATAATAATAATAATAAAAATAATAATAATAATAATAATAAAAATAATAATAAAAATAAAAATAAAAATAATAATAATAATAAAAATAATACATTCACATTATCATCTGCATAAGTAGTATTCATTAAGATATTCACCTTATAATTTGCGTCATTAGGAACCTCATTAGTGGGGAGTGGTCAGGAGTCATGCATTTAGATCTGCTAATTGGTAGTTTCTTCCTTCACAGTGTATGAAATTATAATTGTTAACTCTAGGTGCAGTTATGGTAATCTTTGCTGAAGGATATAACACGTGGAGGGATGGAGATTTGAGGGTGGTGGTGTGAAGGTGAAGGAGGGGTGCAGGAGAGAAGGGAAGGGTGGGGTGAGGGTGAAGGAGGGATGGAGATTTGAGTGGGGTGGTGTAAAGGTGAAGGAGGGGTGGGAAGATGGAAAGGAAGGGTGTTGTAGAAGGAGGGGTGGGAAGGAGGAGGGAGTATAGGAAGGAAGGGAAGAGTGTGTGGGAGGAGGGAAAGGTGTGTAGGAGGAGGGAAGGATGTGTAGGAGGAGGGAAAGGTGTGTAAGAAGAGGGAAGGGTGTGTGACAGGAGGAAAGGGGGAGAGAGTAGGTAAGTATGGAAGGGAATGTGGGAGGAGGGATGAGGGAGAGAGTAGGAGGGAAGGGAAGGATGTGTAGGAGGAGGGAAAGGTGTGTAGGAGGAGGGAAGTATGGAAGGGACACGTACGTACGTAATAACTATTCTAAAATATAACGAGAAAAATTATTCGAGTTGAGTTAGATGTATTACTCAAGTAAGCAGCAAAAGACATGAAGGAAAATAATGAATCTGACGAAGGAAATCCTAGCTGAAAGACACGCACTAAACTCTTGTGATTGTGTGTGTGTGTGTGAAGGTAGGAAGTCGGAGCGAGCATAGAGCAGCGGAGAGCAACCTCCCCGTACGAACGTCTGCATATTTATGAGTTTTTTCCATACTAGGGGCATCATATGTACTGTTTTTTGTTGCCAATCGCTTGCAAATCTTATAGTTGTTCCCATTTAAAACACAAACTTTTAAAAAATGAACTGTATACGATTTTAAAAATAGGCATATAAAATACATGTATATATAGTAGGGTAGGATATGGCAGCATCTGGCAACTCAATCACCCACGCTAGCAACACCTGGCAGCCCCACCACCCACGCATGCGCAGTATCGACGCACGGGACGCTTCACTTCATTCTGCTACACCGGCTCATAGTGTGTAGTGTAAAGAGTCAACATTAAACCCAGCAAAACAGAGCCTGAAAATAGTATTATGTCTAGATTATATCACTTCTACTATAGTCAACATTGAACTCAGCAGAACAGAATAACATTATAGAATCAGGTACAGATTATAGGAATATTATGTATAAATCGTCAACATTAAAACTAGCAAAACAGAGTGTAAATATAGTATGGTGTCTAGATAAGTAACGGTTCCAATATTAGTGTCAAGTGTAGAAATTAACATAGTGTATTATAATAGCCTATAGAGTCAACATTATAAAATAGCAAAACTGAGCATAAAACTAGTGTTATGTTTAGAATCTAGATAATTATCGCTTACAATATTGGTGTCAAGTGTAGAAACATAGCCTAGTGTATAAATAGTCAACACTGACCTTCATTTAATTGTTGTTAATACGAGTTTTGTGTTGATAAATCTGGAGCAACTGAATCCTCCAAACTATTCCAAGCAACAACAGAACACTATTATTTTTGCTCTTCTGTTCCTGTTTCCTAGCATACTTTGGAGGAATCATGACACTCCAATATAACAAAATAGAATTACCACCTTAATAAGAGTTTTCTGTTTGGTGGCATAGTTTGTAAGATTCAGTAGAACTCCAATATTATTTTTCAAGCTTCTCTCTTTAATTAAGGACTCTGTGATCGTGTATGAGATCTGGTGGTGGCTTCTGATTCCTCCTAGCTGACTATGCCACGAAACAAGCTCCTTCCATATACAGTATAGGTGTGTGTGTTTCGTGGCAATGTTTGAAGGACTCAATAACCTCAATTTTTGTTTACTATATCACAGGGTCCCTTCAGAGAGGTATAGTACAGTGTTGGTGGTAGAGGTGGAGTAACTGAATCCTCCAAACTATTCCAAGCAACAACAGGCCACCATTATTTCTGCTAATCTGGTCCTGTTTCCTGGCATACTTTGGAGGAATCAAATCACTCCAATGTAACAAAAGTATACTATCTCCTTAAGGTGGTACTGTAATTCTTTTTTGGTACATTGGAGTGTCTTGATTCCTCCAAAGTATGCCAGGAAACAGGACCAGAAGAACAAAAATAATGGTGTTCTTCTGTTGCTTGGAATAGTTTGGAGGATTCATTTGCTCCAGATTTACCAACACAAAAAATTTCCCCTGAACTCAACAAGCCACCTTTATTATTATTTGTATTAATCTGGTCCTGTTTCCTGGCATACTTTGGAGGAATCAAGTTACTCCAATATACAAAAAAAAAAAAAAAAGTAGTAAATAATAGGCTATATTAGAAAAGGTTAATTATTAGATACGAGGTGAACAGGGAGGTGTGTGTGTGTGTGTGTAATGAGGTCAGGTCAGTTCAGCAGGAAAATAAGATTAATAAATATACCGGTATACATAATAAAATAAAAAAAACAATAAACAGAAGTATTTATTTATCATATTATAATTATGACCAATATTAATTATTCTCTTGCTCCATGGTGTTATTTTATTATATATATATATATATATATTGAATTATTATTATTATTATTATTAATTATTATTTTTTACATATATTGAATTATTGTTATTATTATTATTATTATTATTATTATTATTTATTTTTTACATATATTGAATTATTGTTATTATTATTATTATTAATTATTATTTTTTACATATATTGAATTATTATTATTATTATTATTATTATTATTTATTTTTTACATATATTGAATTATTATTATTATTATTATTGTTATTATTTTTCTATTTTAACCCCTCCCCCCCCCTCCCACGTGACACAGTAAACAAGAGAAGTATTTATCATAATTATTATAACTATGAAAAATACGTATGCTCAATGTTTTTATTTTATGCTTTATATATATATAAATTTTTTTTTTTTTTTTTTTTTTTTTTTTTGCTATTGTAACAAGTTGAGACTAATTGTGTATATTATAATATTATCATTATTATTATCATCATTATTATCATTTGTATTATTATTATTATTATCATCATTATTATCATCATTTTTATCATCATTATCATTATTATCATTATCATCGTTTTTATCATTATTATCACTATCATTCCATTTTCCTATTTATTTTCAAGGTGTGTGTGGACCCGGTGACGTACGGTAATAAAAGAAAATTGGAGGTAAATGAGTCCTTCAAATATTGCCACGAAACACACACACCTCTATGGAAGGAGTGTGTATGTGTGTGTGTTTGTTTGTTTGTTTGTTTCGTGGCATGGTCAGGAGGAATTAGAAGCCTCCACTTTTCATACACAATCACAGGGTTTTTAATAAGTGGGGTCGTTGTAAGATTATTATTATTATTATTATTATTATTATTATTATTATTATTAAGATGAATTTTTTTTATTATTATTATTATTATTATATTTATTAAGATTTAGATTTTTATTATTATTATTATTATTATTATTATTATTAAGATGAATTTTTTTTATTATTATTATTATTATTATATTTATTAAGATTTAGATTTTTATTATTATTATTATTATTATTATTTTTATTTTTATTATTATTATTATTATGCCTATTATTATTATTATTATTATTATATTTATTATTATACTTATTATTATTATTATTATTATTATTATTGACATAGACTCGAGTGCCCTCTCCAGTGATAATCTTGATAAGGTCATTACCATCAATCTTGGCAATAGTGATATGAAGTACACAGTATAGCCAATGTAGACTATCTGTTAACCTCAGTGTTGTGTTGCTTGTCAGAGGGGAAGGATAGATGGTGTAGTTACTGACTCAAGGATCTTATATATAAACAACACACCACATACCCAACTTCTAGCAACTATTATATTCATACACACGTAGGCTACCGAGTTGTGTACCCTGTTGCTGTTTCTCATTATCTCACTCACTCACAGGTACGTATAGTTATAGCCTGTTGCTTCTCATTTTTTCACTCACTCACACACACTCACTCTCTCACTAACTCACACAGCTACGTAGTTATACCCTGTTGCTTCTCACTCACTCTCTCTCTCACACACACACGTAGTTATACTCTGTTGCTTCTCACTTTCTCACACACACACACACACACGCGTACAGAGTTATACCCTCCCTATTGCTTCTCACTCTCTCTCTCACACTCACACGTAGTTATACTCTGTTGCTTCTCACACACTCTCTCACTCACTCACACACTCACAACCCATCACCACACTATCGTATCTATATGGTCATGTGTTCAAAGTGTACAAGGTATGATGCTAACTTATAATATACTTAGGCTAGTCTTAGGATAATATTAATTTACTCCTTCTGGGTTCTACATACCTCTTTCACACAAGATAACGTATATCAATAATAATAATAATAATAATAATGATAATAATAATATATATTTATTGCACTATAATGTGGTAATGGTTAAGAGGAGGAGATTTTATATTTTAAGGGACCCTGCTGTGATGTAGTCAGATAATGGAAGGTTAGTGAGTCCTTCAAACATTGCCACGAAACACCACCTACACTGAAGGAGCTTGTTTCGTGGCATAGTCAGGAGGAATCAGAAGCCACCACCAAATCCCATACACAATCACAGGGTCCTTAAAAAGTGCTCATACATACACTGGCAATCCAAAATTTGTATCCAGGTCTTGTTGAAGTTTCGAATCATTTGACATACTAGTGAACCAATTACAACGCTTATCCTGTTTCATATTTACTTGAGCTCGCTTAATTAATACTAGATCAGGCTATTCGAAGCAAGCCCTGGATACATATTTTGGACTGCGAGTGTACATAAATACATACATACGGTACATAATTACTTAAATTTTTGAGAGTACATTACAGTACTTGTTATTATTTGATGTTGAAAGCCATGTGTCATCGTCGTGTTGTTATTCTCTTTTCCATCGGGGTTACATACCAGTGTCAATATAAACAGTAATATAATCTGGTTGTGTTGTGTAATAAGAGTTATATAGTTGCTTATACCCCGCACTTGTTGGCAACTCATAGTGACCTTGAAGTTTACAACACACACACACACACACACAAGAGAGAGAGAGATATGATTTTTTGTACAGTCTTGGTCTTCACACACACACACACACACGAGAGATATGATTTTTTGTACAGTCGTGGTCTTCAAACACACACACACACACACGAGAGAGAGAGATATGATTATTTTATACAGTTCTGAGCTGGTCTTTACACACACACACACACACACACAAGAAAGAGAGATATGATTATTTTATTCAGTTCTGAGCTGGTCTTTACACACACACACACACACACACACAAGAGAGAGATATGATTATTTTGTACAGTCGTGGTCTTTACACACACACACACACGAGAGAGAGAGAGATACAAGGTGATGACGGTGTACAGTTGTGGTCAAAAGTTTCAGTACGCAACGATCGACAGTCTCTCTCTACATCACAATTATATAGTTTACACACACACACACACACACACACACACACACAACTAACACCTTATGAGAATATAAACACTCAATTAAGGACCCTGTGATCGTGTATGAAAACTGGAGGCTTCTGATTCCTCCTGACCATGCCACGAAACCAACAAACTCCTTCCCTATAGGTGTGTCGTGGCAATATTTGAAGGACTCGTTTATCTCCAATTTTCTGACTACATCACAGGGTCCCTTAATTAAAACAATATACGTCTAACCAGCGTGATGATATTTGTAGGATAATAATAATGATAATAATAATAATAATAATAATAATAATAATGATAATAATAATTGTAGTAGTAGTTCATGGAATCATAATAATAATAATAATAATAATAATTGTAATAGTTGTTCATGTAATAATAATAATAATAATTGTAGTAGTAGGTCATATAATAATAATAATAATAATATCCTTCTTACAAATAATTGAAGATGATGTTATAATAATAATAATAATAATACTTATAAATATAGACCTTCATTGACATCTTGAGGTGTGGCCTGACCTGAACATTCCCCCTCTCTGACCTCCCCTCCCATCCGGCCGTTGGGACAGGACAGGTCTGGCCGGATGGAAAACACCTCTATTGTCCATACACACACACACACACACACACAGGCCGCCTCAAGCCCAGTTAGTCCCTTCTCGTCGGCCGGACAGGATTGACCTATTATTATTACTATTTTCTTTTATAACTATTTTCTATTATTACTATTTTCTATTATAACTATTTTCTATTATATCTACTTTCTATTATAATACCATCTTTTTATTATAACTACTTTCTTTTATTATAACTACTTTCTATAATACCATCTTTCTATTATAATAACTACTTTCTATTGTAACTTCTTTTTATTATAATAACTACATTCAATAATGATAACTACTTTCTATTATAATAACTAAATTCTATAAGCACCTTAAAAATATTATAAATACTTTCTATTTTAAAAACTACTTTCCATTATAATAACTACATTCTCTATAAGTACAGTCGGCGGTAAAAGTCATGTCTCCTCACTTAACATTTCTTGAAGGATAACATAAAGGATAATCATCAAACCAACACATTCACCAACACACAATTACAATATCTAGGGTACAAATTAGTAAACTACTCTATGTTTTCATTTTAAGAGCCTGTGAAGCTTATATTTCCATACTGTACTTCATAACTTGGCAGATGTGGCGACACGACATTTGCCCACCACTGTACGTACCTTGAAAAGTAATATACCTACTTTTTGTTATTATAACTACTTTATCTTACGATAACAATTTTGTCCCAACAGAGAGAGAGAGACAGACAGACAGAAACACAGACAGAGAGAGTGATAAATAAACAGACAGACAGAGAGAGACAGACAGACAGACAGAAACACAGACAGAGAGAGTGATAAACAAACAGACAGACAGAGAGAGACAGACAGGCAGACAGAAAGAGTGATAAACAAACAGACAGACAGAGAGAGACAGACAGACAGACAGAAACACAGACAGAGAGAGTGATAAATAAACAGACAGACAGAGAGAGACAGACAGAAACACAGACAGAGAGAGTGATAAACAAACAGACAGACAGAGAGAGACAGACAGACAAACAGAGACACAGACACAGAAAGAGAGACAGACAAATAGACAGACAGAGACAGACCAACAGACAGAGAGAGAGAGAGAGAGAGAGAGAGAGAGAGAGAGAGAGAGAGAGAGAGAGAGAGAGTGAGTGAGTGAGTGAGTGACAGACAGAGAGAGACAGACAGACACACACACAAACACACAGACAAACAAACAGACAGACACAGACACAGAGAAAGAGAGGGACATGTCGGCTATCAAACCCATCAACAAATCACAACAACAAGAAGGTCGGATACTACGTTGGCATGGTCCCCCTCCACCTGCCATCCCTCACCACAACTATGCTCACTTCTTGCTCACTAAGATGGCCACACACGGAGATAAGATTGCTTTGGTCAGTATATATTTGAAGTTTGTGTGTGTGTGTGTGTGTGTGTGTGTGTGTGTGTGTGTGTGTTAATTAAAGAGATAAGATTGCTTTGGTCAGTGTTTATTACAAGTTGGTGTGTGTGTGTGTGTTTTTTTTTTTTTTTTTTTTAAAGGTCGGTGCATGTTAGAAGTTGGTGTGTGTGTGTTTTTTATTTTTTTATTTTTAAGGAGACTGGGTTGCTTCAAGTTCAAGTTCAAGTTTTAGGGTCCCGCAGAGGGCCGCTCATGGGCGGCATAATATGCGGGGGTTGTGCGGGGGATTTAGGGATCCAGGGCAGGATTAGGAAGAGGGTTAGGATAAGGGTGGATTGGGTCAGGGACTGTGGGTTGAGGATTAGGATTGGGGAGGTAATGATTGGTGATCCTATTTCTAAACGTGTCAAGAGTGGGGCTATTATAACTACGTGAGATGGGAGATGATTCCACTCTTGGATGCTGCGGGGAAAGAATGAGTGCCTAAATATATCAGTGCTTGTCTGGTATGTATGGTATTTTAAGTTGTGGCTGCCTCTAGTGGATCGTATACTTGTAGGGTGTAGATATGTGTCTTTGTCTATGTCAACTAACTTGTTTGTGATTTTGTATATCATCTGTTGTCTGTGTATCTGTCTTCGTGTTACTAATGGGTCTAGTTTTGTGTCTTGTTTAAGCAAAGTGACTGATGTAGTGTGTCTGTAATCACGTCTGGCCCATCTTGCAGTCTTGTTTTGTATGGACTCTAATTTATTGATATTATTGTAAGTGTGTGGGTCCCAGACGGTGTCGCAATAATCTAAATGTGGCCGAACGAAAGTGTTGTATGCAATAATTTTGGTGTCTGTGTTACACCTGCTGAGGTTCCTGCGCAAGAACCCCAGGACCCTACTAGCTTTATCCCTGATGCTACCTATGTGTGTGTTCCACCTCATGTCCGCTGAGATGTGGACGCCCAAGTATTTGTGGGAAGTGACTGTGTTGAGGTTGGTGTTGTGTAATTGGTATGTATATGGAATGGGATTATGGGCACGGGTAAAACGGATGTGATGGCATTTGTCTGGTCTAATAAATGTCATCTGCCACTTGACTTCCCAGTCTTCAAGTGCAGTTCGGTAGTCCTGTAGTCGAAGGCAGTCATTCCTATCTTTAATTGGTCTGTAAACTAAGCTATCGTCTGCAAAGAGTCTAGTGGTAGAGGAAAGTGAAAGTGGGAGGTCATTAATGTATGAAAGGAAGAGAAGGGGACCCAGGACAGTGCCCTGGGGTACCCCAGAGATCACAGGAACAGATGGAGACTGACTACCGTCAAGAACTACACGTTGCTTTCTGGTAGTCAAGAACGTTCTAATCCAGTGAAGAAGTTGTCCCTGTATGCCATAGAATTCTAATTTGTGTAGTAGTCTTTGGTGAGGGACTTTGTCGAAGGCTTTGGCAAAGTCTAATACTATGGCGTCAACCTGTCTGATTTTTGTGTCATTGAGGGACTGCAAGATGTCATGAGTAGTTACCAGTAGCTGCGTCTCACACGAGCGTTTAGGCCGAAAACCGTGTTGATTGTCAGTCAGTATATTTTGCCTATCAAAGTGGCCCATTATGTGTCTATGAATAATGTGTTCTAAAATTTTTGCAGGGGACTGAGGTAAGTGAAATAGGTCTATAATTAATGGGAAGGGTTCTGTCTCCGGATTTAAAGATTGGGGTCACATTTGCCAAAAGCCAGTCTTGAGGGAGTTCACCGGTCTGTAAAGTCTGTGAGAATATAACCTGCAGGACAGGGGCAAGAACGCTAGCGTTAGCCCTCAATATCCTGCAGGGTATATTGTCTGGTCCAGTCGCTTTGTGTATGTCTACCTCAGATAAGAGTTTCTCAATTCCTTGGGTGTTTATATGAATGGGAGGGATAGGTGGGTGTGATGGTGTTGGCATGTCTGGTAAGTGTTCATGTTCATGGGTAAAAACGGACTGGAATTGTGTGTTAAGGGCGTTGGCTTTGTCTTGTGGGTGTGTAACCAAGGAATTGTTGTGTAGTAATGTTGTAATACCGGTCGAGTCTTGTTTGCGTGCTTTAAAAAAGCTGAAGAATTTTTTGTGGTTTTGTGTGTTGTCTGCGAGGAAAGTGGATGTGTATTTAGTTTCTGCTTGTTTAGTTTGTTTCTGTAGCGTTTTCTGTATGTTTTTGTATTCTAACCAGTGTTCTGTATCGTTGTATCGTTTTGCTCTGTTGTATGCTTTTACCTTGTTTCTGTGTAGTCTCTTTAATTGTCTATTGTACCATGGTAATGACCGGTTATGTGTGATGGTTTTCGTGGGTATGTGCTTGTCCATTGTGTCAAGTATAAAGTCACGAAGTCTGGTCCAGTTTGTTTCCACAGAGCTGGCCATTGGGTCTGAGTCAAGGAACGAGTCCCAAAATTCAACTAAGTCTTGGGTAATGCCATCCATGTCAGCTCTGTTGTACATGTAAATTGTCCTGGGTAATTGTTTTTGTGTTGTTGGCTTGATGTTTGCGTCAATGAGTACCATCTCATGGTCACTAAGACCAGGTAGTACTCGTGTCCGTGTAATTAAGGAAATGTTGTTTGTGAGAAATAAGTCTAGTATGTTGGATGTGACCCCGTGTCTTATGTTAGGATTATGTCTTTCTACACTGACTTGTGTGCGTGTTGGTTCGAGTACTGTTTGAGTAAGTGAGTGGGTGTTAATGATGTCAATGAAATTTTCATGTAAGAGTTTCCTATCAGTCTGTAATAGTAAGTCTCCTTCATGGGTGGGATTGTCCAGTGTCGCCTGTGCTGTCCAGTTTATGTCGGGAAGGTTAAAGTCACCAGCCAACCATATATTTTTGGAGGGGTCAATTTTAGATAAACAATCGTCAAGGGTCTGCAGGTATTCTAAGTTTGAATTTGGGGGACGATAAAATGATCCTATAATGAGTGTCCTGCAGCCCTGTATCTGTATTTTAGTCCATATAATTTCAGAGTCCGCGTTCAGTTCGGTGGCTGGGGTCGCAACTAGTCCTGGCTTTGTCGCAATTAGGACTCCACCATGTTTATCGTCTATTCTGTCCTTCCTGTGTAGGGTCACATTATAGGGACTGTCCGTCGGGAAGATTTCACTGTCCTGGATGTCAGTGTTTATTACAAGTCGGTGTGTGTGTGTTTGTGTGTGTGATTTTTAAGGTCAGTGCATATTAGAAGTTGGTGTGTGTTATAAGGGAACAAGGTTGAATTGGTCAGTGCATATTAGAAGTTGGTGTGTGTGTGTGTGTGTATGTGTGTGTTTGTTTGTGTGTGTTTTAAGGTCAGTGCATATTAGAAGTTGGTGTGTGTGTGTGTGTATTAAGGGACAAGGTTGCTTCGGTCAGTGTACAGGAGTAGCCAAGGTGGTGTGTGTGTGGGTTAATTATAAGCTATATATAGTCGTTTGGAGAATAATATCAAATGAATAACAGTGGAGGTGAAAATAGGACATAAAATAATAATAATAATAATAATAATAATAATAATAATAATAATAATAATAAACTAAAATGGGAGAACCACAAATTAATGTTATTTTTGTGACAAGGCCACTTTTCAATGTAGGGTTGGTGTCACATTAATGCTGATATTGTTATTGTTTATGTGACGAGGAGTAATGTTGATAATGATGTTGTTGTTGTTGTTGTGTGAGTTGGTACCCGTGTGTTGTGTTGTTGTTATTGTTGTTGTCAGGTAGAAAGTGAGACAGGTGGATTATTGACTTTGTTATTATTGTTGTTATTATTGACAGGTGGATTATTGACACTGTTGTTATTGTTGTTATTGACAGGTGGAGAGTGAGACAGGTGGATTATTGACACTGTTGTTGTTATTGTTGTTGACAGGTGGAGAGTGAGACAGGTAAACAGTGGAGCTTCAGTGAGTTAGTACCCTGTAAGATGTATTGTTGTTGTTATTACTGTTAGGTGCATTATTGACACTGTTGTTGTTATTGACAGGTGGAGAGTGAGACAGGTAAACAGTGGACCTTCAGTGAGTTGTGTGAGTTAATACCCCGAGTTGCTGGTGGTCTGGCAGAGTGTGGAGTGGGCCTGGGTGACCGTGTACTCTGTCTTACACCCATACACATTGACTACACACTATACCTTCTGGCCATTATATACCGTGGTGCCATCTGTGTTCCCATCAACCCTACACTTACTACAGGTTCGTATCCATTCAGAAATAATATATCGATAATAAGAGGTGCTATTTATATATAGAAAAAATATATATCAATAATAAAAGCTGCTATTCAATTATAAAAAAATATATAATAATAATAATAAGAGGTGCTATTCAGTATATATATAAAAGATAAGTGGTGCTATTCAATTATCAAAAATATATATATCATAATAAGACATTGTATTAAATTTAAAAACATGATTTATCTGAGTTAAGGGACCCTGTGATGTAGTCAGAAAATTGGAGATAAATGAGTCCTTCAAATATTGCCACGAAACACACACACACACACACACACACCTATATGGAAGGAGCTTGTTTCGTGGCATAGTCAGGATGAATCAGAAGCCTCCAATTTTTTTTTTTTTTTAATACATGCTCACAGGGTCCTTAAGGGAGATTCTATTGTTGGTGAATTGGAAGGTCTGTGATTCCTCAAAACTATGCCACGAAACAACAGATCCCCTATTAGTAACATTAGGGTGGTCTGTTTCGTGGCATAGTTTGGAGGAATCAATGACCTTCCAATTCACCAACCAAATAATTTCCCCTTTAAGGAGGAAATATTGTGTTGGTAACTATGGAGCAACAGTTGATTCCTCCAAACTATTCCAAGCAACAGAACACCATTAAGTTTTGTTCATCTGGTCCTGTTTCCTGGCATACTTTGGAGGAATCATGGCACTCCAATGTAACAAGAGTGAATTACCACCTTAAGAACCCTGTGATCGTGTAAGGGAATTGGAGGCTTCTGATTCCTCCTGATTATGCCACGAAACAAACAAGCTCCTTCCATATAGGTGTGTGTGTGTGTGTGTTTCGTGACAATATTTGAAGGACTCATTTATCTCCAATTTTCTGACTACATCACAGGGTCCCTTAAGGTGGTAATTCTCTTTTGTTACATTGGAGTGCCATGATTCCTCCAAAGTATGCCAGGAAACAGGACCAGATGAACAAAAATAATGGTGTTCTGTTGCTTAGAATAGTATGGAGGAATCAGGCAGTTGCTCCAGATTTACCAACACAAAACTTCCCCCTTAACTCATTGGTGTGTGTGTGTGTGTGTGTGCGCGCGCGCTTCAGATGAGTTGGTTCACGTGGTTCGAGTGAGTGAGGCTCGTTGGGTAGTGGTTCACGAAGCCTCGGTACCGCTGGTGGAGTCTGCCTACACACACCTACCACAACACACACTGAGGAAGATGTGGGTGATTGGCAAAGCACAACAAGACAAACCAACACTACAACATCTCATACAACACGAACCAGTACCACCCATCACACAGGTAGGAATTAATTAAGGGTTTTGGCGCACCTTTGAGGCCTAGCCAATCCATTCTCTTTAAGTCCTCGGCTCACTCCATGCCCGTGGGAGGAAAACGGCTGACGCCCAACCACAGCAGCAACGGCAGCAGCAGGCAGATATCGTCACCGTCTGCACCAAGACTGCTGTTGCCTTAGCTGCAGAAGGACTAGGTCGTCTTTCCGACCTCCTCCAGGACATTTTCGGGAGAAATGGCTTGCCACCAATCGCCATTTCTCCCGATTTACAAGCACCACCACCACCACCACCACAGGAGATGGAGACGGAGGAGGAGGAAGACGACGATGAAAGAAGGGCCTCCACCACCACCACCGGAAGTGAGACGGAACTGGAGGACCAGGGGGAACGCTGGAGGGGGAAAAGGAAGAGGGGGAGTAGGGACAGTCAGACATCGGAGCCGCCGCAGGTTGTTGAAGTGCGGTGGTGGCTGTCTGTCTCGCCCCGCCTCGACCTCTTCCAGAGAAACATTACATTTCACCGGGACCCCGATGTCTTCCAGTTCCGAAAGGAATGGAGGCGGTTTGAGCCTCCTATAAGGAAAACATCATTCGTCGCCCCAAAATAACATCATCATCAACAACAAGGAAGGTGGTTCACTACCACCAATGTTACAACAACTATTACCACAACAACAACTACTACTACTACTACTACAACTACTACTACTACTACAACTACAACTACTACAACTACAACTACAACTACTACAACTACTATTGTCTTCTAGTGTTTGATGCCTTAATACCCCGAAAGGGGTGATAGGCAAAATTTAAATGAAGAAGAATTCTCTAACAGTTTGGGCGCTCCTTCGTACTTTAGCCACTTCCTTCCCTCTCTTCACCATCTCATACAACACAAACCAATACCACCCATTACAGAGGTAGGAATTAATTACGGGTTTGGGTGCCCCTTTGAGCCCTAACCAATCCCTTCCCTCTCTTCACCCACACTACATTACCTCATACAACCCATTAGAGGGGTAGGAATTAATTAAGGTTTTTTTTGGCGCCCCTTTGTAACCTAGCCACTCCCTTCCCTCTCTTCACCAATCACAGAGGTAGGATTTAATTAAGGGTTTTGGCGGCCCTTTGTTCTCTAGCCACTCCCTTTTTTCCCTTCATCCACAAAACACCATCCCTTACAACACAAACCAGTACCACCCATTACACAGGTAGGAAATAGGTACGAGATTAAGAGTTTTGGCGCCCCTTTGTACCAACCAGAGTAGGATTTAAGGGGGTGCGGGAGAAGGGGACAGGCTTGGGAGGGTTTGGGGGGTGCAGAAATAGGGGGTCGACAGGCTTGGGGTGGGTAGAAAGCCTGTCCCCTATTCCTGCACCCCCCTAACCCCCCCCCCAGCCTGTCCAACTACTCCCGCACCCCCCAAAACCCCCCCAAGCCTGTCCCCCTATTCGCGCACCCCCTTAAGATTTTGGGCGCCCCTTTGAGCCCTAGTCACTCTTTTAATTCTATAAGGAGTGACACCCACACTACACTACCAATCACATAGATAGGATTTAATTAAAGGTTTGAGCGCCCCTTCGTATCCACCACAGTAGGATTTAATTAAGAGTTTTGACGCTCCTTTGTACCCTTGTCACTCCACTCCCTTTAACGGTTTGTGCGCCCCTTCGTACCCTAGCCACTCCACTCACTTTTAATACTGTAACCAGACACACTATGTTTCTACACTTGACACCAAAACCATCTATAACTAAGGTAGGAATTGTATAGTTAAGTGTTTGAGCGCCCCTTTGGACCCCAACGGTAGGGATTAAGGGGGAATGTACAATCGTGGTCAAAAATAATCATCCATATAGGGGCAACTCACGTAAGATTTTGACTGCTTCCCTCTGTTCCTTAGATGATAAACTTTACAATAAATAACTAGGTTAAGTATCATCTTTATTATTATTATTATTATTATATAAGTCTGGGGAACAACAACTACCATCTTTTAATTTATACAACAAGCTGCTTCGCATTACAAAAGAATTATTATATCATATGTGAACGTGAAAACATTAGATATTAAATTGTTTGAGTTACCTATATGTGGATGATTATTTTTGTCGCAGACTGTACTATCAAACCAAAAAGTTTCTATAATTAAAGTAAAGTGAGATTCGGGCAGTTTCGGTCCTACACTCAGTTGATATTTTCCATATTACTTCGTCCATTAAGGGACCCTGTGATGTAGATAGAAAATTGGAGGTAAATGAGTCTTTCAAATATTGCCACGAAAAACACACACCTATATGGAAGGAGCTTGTTTCGTGGCAAAATCAGGAGGAATCAGAAGCCTCCAATTTTCATACACGATCACAGGGTCCTTAAGTCTAAATCAGGGGTTCTCAAAGTGGTCGATGAATAGCCAGGGGGTCGAAAGGGGGTCGATGAATAGCCAGGGGGTTGAAAGGGGGTCGATGAATAGCCAGGGGGTTGAAAGGGGGTCGATGAATAGCCAGGGGGTCGAAAGGGGGTCGATGAATAGCCAGGGGATTGAAAGGGGGTCAGTAGATGTTTACTGGAGGGTCAAAGTGACGGCCTCCAATCTGTAGAGTAGACTCTCTACCAGAGAACTATTCCTGTGTGCTTCCCGAACTGATCGTAATGAGCGAGCATATCCCCCTCCACCATCTACCTCCTCTCACAGTGTGACAAGTTGCACAGAGGAGAGCCATGTAAAGAGAATTAAGTTGTATCGTATTTATTTTCTGTCTGTTCCATTTTCATCATACTGTATTTCTACTACTACTACTACTACTACTCATATATTTTAATATTTTTTTTCTTTTGCTTATAAGTTAGGACTGTTAGGGGGTCGACAGAAAATATGAAACTTCATTAGGGGGTCGACGAGCCAAAAAGTTTGAGAACCCCTGGTCTAAATGGTGCGTGTCATTTTAGTAAGGATAATAATTATTATTTTCTATATGATAGCACGGTACACTTGCAATCCACAATCCCTAGCCCATCTAAGTCGAAGCCCGAGATCTGTAGAGGTGATTTATGGACGACAGCCCACCCAAAGCCTTCATTGGTTCGAGATGTGTGTGTGTGTGTCCTCGTGATGGTGTGTGTGTGTGTGTGTGTGTCCTCGTGATGGTGTGTGTGTGTGTGTGTGTGTCCTCGTGATGGTGTGTGTGTGTGTGTCCTGGTGATGGTGTGTGTGTGTGTGTCCTGGTGATGGTGTGTGTGTGTGTGTGTGTGTGTGTGTCCTGGTGATGGTGTGTGTGTGTGTGTGTGTGTGTGTGTCCTGGTGATGGTGTGTGTGTGTGTGTGTGTCCTGGTGATGGTGTGTGTGTGTGTGTGTGTCCTGGTGATGGTGTGTGTGTGTGTGTCCTCGTGATGGTGTGTGTGTGTGTGTGTGTGTGTGTCCTCGTGATGGTGTGTGTGTGTGTCCTCGTGATGGTGTGTGTGTGTGTGTGTGTGTGTGTGTGTGTGTGTGTGTGTCCTGGTGATGGTGTGTGTGTGTGTGTCCTCGTGATGGTGTGTGTGTGTGTGTCCTCGTGATGGTGTGTGTGTGTGTGTTTGCAGGTAATTGTTTGATTGCCAGTGTACAGTGTTGGAAAAGTTTGGAGGAATCACTTGGTCCAGATTTATCTAAAGTGTATTACCCCCTTAAGTAAGCTGTAAACGAGGTTGATATATAAATTGTGTGATCAGGTTCAGCAGGTGATCTTCGGAAAGTTTTGTCTGATACAACAGCACTTTCCTAGGTGTATTTACTATTTTAGTTTAAATGTGTGTGTGTCGTAATATTTCTCACTTCCTATCACTTCCTTCCTTTTCTGTGATGTATTCTTCTCTGTACCCCATACAGGCTGATGGTTTGGTGTGTGACAAGATGGCTGCTGTAATGCCATTCTCATCAGGCACTACTGGTCTGCCTAAAGGTGTATTACTCTCACATACTACACTACACGTACCACACATGCGTCACCTGTAAGTATTATATATATACACACATACACATACTACACTACACGTACCACGTTTGTAGGGGAGGTGGCCGAGTGGTTAGTGTTCTGGACTCGTAACCTATAGGTCGGGAGATCGATCCTCTCATGTGAGGGCCTGAGAATATTTACTCTTCCGATTTGAGTTTGAGGCACTAACTGTAAGGCAACCGAACGTCGTAAAACACCCTCACTGGTACCATAACAGCTGTAGTATTTGGGAATTACCCTCACTTCCCTCCCTCTGTGGCTGGGTACCAGTTCGGAAGTCGTGACGTGTGTGTATGTGTAAGTAGCAATTGACCTGCTGGGCCATGGTAACGGGCTTGATGAAGCCTATGTCCAGTGTCGGAAAAAAAAAACGTGTCATCAATTCTGTATCACACACACACACACACACGAGTACCATACCTGATTCTCTCCCTCGTTGTAACTGGTTCACTGTTGGGTCAAATTATTCCAAACTTCAATAACAACCACACATGGACAAGATATGCATTGTCATTGTAGATACTTATGATGGTTCATGAATAATAATAATAATAATAATAATAATAATAATAATAATATTCGATACACAAACTTCACACACAGGTTTTCGGAGCAGCTACAACCTGAGAAAGCCAAACGTGTTGAGGCATTGTATAGCCGAATACTTCTATTACTACCCGTGGCACACATATATGGACATGGTATGCTCGTCACAGGATTATCCCTTGGCTCCACCACTGTCTGTCTCACTAAGTACACACACAAAGCATTCCTACACACCATACAGCACTACAAGGTGTGTGTCATTACATATTTTGTGATTTTACAGAAAGCTTGTCTAACCGTTTCATTGATACGACTTTCAGGTGATATTTTTTAGTCAACTATTACATCAAAAGATCCTTTTCCCGTTGTGACTTTGCTAGTCTTTTGTCTCCAGAGTGTACTGGCCGTGTGGTCGTTGACTGCTCTCACCCATCTCAATAAATGACACTTCACAGAGTTCAATTCTATTTGCCACTCCTGGCTCCACTCATATATCTTATTTATATCCTCCTGGAGTGCTGCACAAGAGTCTATATGTGTTAACTAACTTATCAGTTTTATATCGTCTGCAAACAAGTTTATATAAATACCTGAACTTACACCATTAGCCATGTCTTTCCCATAGATCAGAAACATAACTGGAGCAAATACTGAACCCTGTGGTGCCCCGCTATTTACTTCACTCCAGATTGAAAACTGTTCTCTGATAACTATCCTCATCTTTCTCTTACTCAGGAAGTCTTTCATCCAGGATAATAGCAGTCCCCTTACACTGCCTTTCATTTCTATTTTCCATAATAGTCTGATGTGGGACACTATCAAAAGCTTTCCTCAGATATAAATATACACAATCTACCCACCCTTCCCTTTCTTGTAGTATTTCCGTTACTCTATTATAGAACCTTACTAGAGTTGAAACATACGATCGGTCAGATCTGAATAACAACTTCTTATCCTCTAGGTAATTAATTTTTTTTTTCCATATTCTTACATACAACACTATAAGTAAGGGAAACCTTTCTGTAGTTCAGTGGATTTTTTCTGCTGTACTTCTTTTTTTATACAGAGGCACAATGTTTGCCACTGCTAACGAGTGATGGAAAATGATCGCTGATGGATAACTTAGCTCTGTGGCACATTCCTTTAACACCCAACAAGTGATGTTATCTGGACCCATTGCCTTCCTTTTATCAATGTTATTTATTTCTTCCAAGATATCTTCTTTGGTTATAACAATATTACTAACTTGTGTAATAATTCCTCTACTCTTTAGATGTATCACCCATTCATTCCTATGACCTATAGCGTTAAAAACAATATCACTAACTCGTTTCATAATTTCTCTAATATCTCAAGATTTATCACCCCTTCATACCTGTACAGACCAAGCATTAAAAACAATAATATTTATAACTCTTAATAATTCCTCTACTCTTTTCGTTAATAATTCCTCTACTCATATGTGCCGTCACCCTTCATGCCTGTGACTTATAGCATTAAAAACAATAACAGTTATAACTCGTGTAATAATTCCTCTACTCTTTAGATCACTGTGTGTCCTCTGGTGCCACACCTCATCAAGTTCCTCAGTGACACACCACTTCTCAGTAACTATGACATCACCTCAGTAAAGGGTGTCTTGTCTGCTGCTGCCCCCATTGACGCTAACACTGTCAACACATTCGGAAAGAAAGTAAGGCAAGCAATTAACGGGAGATTCTCTTATTTAACTTTACTACTGTACTGTATCTAATGCCAAGCTAAATTTTACCATCGAACCCAACAGCAAATACAAAATAGTAACAAAAGTAGTGTCAAATGTTCTAGTGCTACAACTACTATACCATCAAACTGTACTGTAACCAATGCTGAGCTAAATTTTCTAATGCTACCTACAATACTGTACCTATTTATTTCTTCCAAGATATCTTCTTTGGTTATAACAATATTAATAACTTGTGTAATAATTCCTCTACTCTTTAGATGTATCACCCATTCATTCCTATGACCTATAGCGTTAAAAACAATATTTAACCAGACAGTAAATACAACAGACAGTAAATATATAACAGGCAGTATATAATAAAAAAAAAATATCATGCCAAATTTTCTGATACTACAACTACAGTTCATTACTACCAAATCAAATGGGTATACCAATGAAACTAAATTATGTTATGATTCTACTGTAACTAATGTCAAGCTAAAATTTTTAATGGTACACTTCGTCTACCACCAAACCAGATGGGTATACCAGTGGGACGAGCGTATGGTATGACAGAGACGTATGGTGCTGTGACTGTGACTAGACCACCACCTGAGGATAACCCATACACTGTTGGCAAAGTGACACCTTATTCTGATATCAAGGTAAGGGGAGGTATGCATATCTCTCTCTCTCTCTCTCTCTCTCACACACATTGACTGGATCCCCTCCTGATGACAATCCATGTAGGGAAAGTAACATCTTATTCTGATATCAAGGTAAGGAGACAAACACACACGCATGCAAACACATACCATACAGTTTGGTAAGGTGGAATGAATGTGTGCATGTGTAGATGAGTTCAATGATGTGGAATGATAAGCCATGTGTGTGTGTGTATATTTCAGGTACAATAATTAACGAGGTTGGTGTGTGTGTTGATCAGTTCAGTGATGTGAAATAAACAAACTTATACCTGTATGTGTATTCCAGGTGTGTGTGTGTGTAGATGAGCTAAATTAATGATATGGAATAGAATGAATAAGGCCCTCTTCACAAAAGTAGGTTTCCAAAGTCTATGGAGTCATTCACAGTAATATCCCCCTTGCAACTGGGCATTTGTGAAATACCCACAAATGAATAGCAGTGTACACACAGAGTGGTTACTGCCACGTTTTGAAGGAATTGCGCTTCCTCATTGGCTGATGCTAGCCAATGAGGAGGGAGACTTTGTTACCATGACAACTCTTGGGGAACTCCACATTGAATTTTGAGATCACACGCTACACACACAGTAACGGCGCTATGTGTGTACTGTATAACGTTAAACTCAGATTCAAAAACTCCACGTGTGAACAGGGCCTTAACTTCTGTGATTATATTTACAGGTGATTAACGAGGCTGGTGAGTTGGTGTGTGAAGGTGAGGAGGGTGAGGTGTGTGCACGTGGTCCTGGTATGATGCTGGGATACACCAACAACCAGATTGCCACCTCTGCCACCTTAGACTCTGAGGGTTGGATACACACTGGTGACATTGGTTACTATGATAAACATGACTTTCTATACATCACTGACCGACGCAAAGACCTCATTAAAGTCAAGGGATATCAGGTTAGTGCATTTCTTTTATATATCTACAGTGTCTATGACTTTGTATGTGTGTAAATAACTTTCTCTATATCACTGACCGACGCATGGGCCTCGTCAAAGTCAAGGGATATCAGGTTAGATCAGGTCCATAGTGCATTAAATTATACATATTTATTTATCTGTTACCTCGTTAATCGTCAACCAGCGGGAATCGGCATATGTCGATGGTAATACAGAGTATGAGTAATCGCAGATGTAGGCATATGTCAACAGACCCATTTTCAAACATACACAGCCCCTGACATACTTGATTAGGCTCACAACAGAGGGTGTGTATGCATAAGAGCAGCCCACTAGTCACACCAGCCTTGTTCAGCCATTGTATCAATATCTGTCATAGTGTGAGGATGCATTTTCAGTGCTCCACTTTTGCGATAATAACAATATATGTAAGTTAAAACCAACAGTAGCGTTATATTTCATATTGTTGTTGAAAAATGTGATTCTGACACATTTTGTGATGAAATCAGAGGGTGAAAACTTACTTAGAATTGTAAGGAAAGTGTAAAAGTAAATTTTAAGATGTGGTTATTCTGAGGTGGCTACCCATCCTACAGATGTCCATTTAGTCTTCACAAGTACATCAAGAGACAGCTAAAGGTTTGTACTTCAATATCATATATAATTTATTCATGTAGCATAAGTGAATTATACACTATTGGACACCAAATCTTTGTTTACGATTTGAAAAATATGTCCACAGTACAGAGTTGACAGGCTCAAATATGCCCGTGGTTAGAGAGTTAAAGTGAAGGGAGATTAGAGTCAATGTGGTCTATAGTGCATATATTTGTTTTACTTATTTATCAATTATTATGTTATTGATCGAACTTTTGTAATACAGTAATAAAAACAGAAACAGAATTGTAACCCACAACTATACTGTTCAAAATTCAATAACTTTTTCCTCCCCTGTGTTTGTCCAGGTGTCACCACATGAACTGGAGAAGATAGTGAGTCAGCATGAGTGTGTGTCTGATGTGGCGGTTGTCGGGGTGAAGCACCAGCGTTTGGGTGAGGCTCCAAGGGCCTTTGTTGTCCTCAAACCCAATACACACGTCACTGCCACTCAGATTCAAGGACATGTTGCTGGTCAGTATTATTTGTTTTTATTTTTTTTATAACACCCAAAAGGAAATGTAACTGAAGAGTGTATTAATTATTGTGTGTGTGTGTGATATTGTCTACGGTTGATTAATTTGATGATAGAGTAAGACTGCCCTAGGTCTGGAAGACCCTGTATGATGAGGGAGGAGGTGGTAGAGTGGTAGGACAGCAGGAACGAATGAATAGAAGGAAAAGATGAACAGTTGAAGAATTTGTACATGCTATGACACTGTATTCTGACTTAACATTTGTATTCCTGATGAGTTGGCAAGATCTCGAAGACAGAAGATTTGTGTTTTCCCCTTTCATTCAGTTGACTATTGGCTGAGAGATATAATGCAAATACAATACAACAATGCATAAAAACTATTACCAAGCCATATAGGCCATTAAGTACTATTACATTACAAGAAAATAGGCAAATATTACAAAGACATAACATACTTAGCTTCAAATGTAGTGGTATTAATAGTTTTCATATGAACACACAAGATAATTCTACCTCAATACCTTCCCTGACAAATGACTGATGCAGTATATCAACGACAACAACATTTTCCACAGAGCGCGTGGCCTCTTACAAACAGCTGGCAGGTGGGGTCAAGTTTGTCAATGTCATCCCAAGGAATCCCACGGGTAAGATACTCAAGAGGCAGCTGAAAGAGTTTGACATTGTCCCTGCATCCAAATTGTAAGGTGCTGTGGGGGAAGATACTCAAGAAACAGTGATTTTTGTGTGTGCTTTGGGAGTTACCGACAGACTGACTCCTCCAAACTATGCCGGGAAACAGACCGCCTTAGAATACTATACAAGTAAGGGATTTGTTTTGTAGCATGGTTTGGAGGAATCGGTATCCATCCAATTTACTGTAGAGAGTTTGTCACCTTAAAAGAGTGCTGTGGAGAAGATACTGAAGAAACGGCTAAAATATTGATTGTAGGACGAGGGAAAAGGCAATGTAGCGGTGGGAAAGGAAATAGAAGGAAAGGAAAAACAGGGAGAAGGTGATAGAGAGGTGGGACAGCAAGTATGAAAGAAATAAAAGGAAAGGAGATACAGGGAGAAGGTGATAGAGAGGTGGGAGAGTAAATATGGAAGAAATAGAATGAAAGGAAAGACAGGGAGAAGGTGATAGAGAGATGGGACAGCAAGCATGAAGGAAATAGAAGGAAAGGAGGATCAAGAATGGCTGAAGGAAAGAATATTGTAATAAATTCTGTGGTGCTATGAGTGTTGTACTTTGTTGTTGTTGTTGATTCTTGGGATGGGGAAATTTGAAATAAAAGTTTACAATTCGGTGAAACTGCAAATTTTTTAAACCCCTAACTCCTTGTTGTAGGTAATTTCTGTGCATAGATGAATGGAAGAGGAAGAAACAAGACCGCCCTAGACCTGGAAGACCCTGTAGGATGAGGGAGAAGGTGATAGAGAGGTGGGACAACAAACACAAAGGAGATACAGTAGTAGGAAAGGAGGGACAGGGAGGGAGAAGTTGATAGAGAGGTGGGACAGCAAATATGAAGGAAATAGAAGGGGCAGTTGAAGAATTTATAAGGGAGTGGCTGAGGCCTAAGGGGCGCCAAAATCCTTAAAGTACTGCCCACATCACCGCAGGCAATATCTGTGACCTGAAGCTGTGATCCAGGAATGATGGTGGAAAAAACAGCAGGTAAAATAAGATGTCATTTCCTACCAGTACTGATGACCACAACATCTGGATCAGCAAAACCTCTCTACCATATCATAATCAATTAGACTTTTCTCTTGCCTCAACTCATTATCACACACCCATGTACTGTATATTTGATAGTATGAGTTACACACACAGAGTCCTCTCCTAACTCATTGAGGGAGCTGTATAAACAACTTGACATTTACTATACACTTTATTCTGCCACAAACATGGTGACAAGACCCACGTTCAGGCGAGGTAAATTCCAGACCACCTGAATTATTTCACATATACACAGAGTCAACACTTACCACACTAAGTAAAGTACAGTACTTATAATCTCTACAGCAACCGAGAACAGGTGTGTTTGTACCACTTGGAATGTACAGGAATGCACAATAATAATTTATGACAGCTGACGGATAATTAACTTCAGGTTCAACACACACCTGCTCAACTAATGTATGTACAACCGCACCAAAAATTCTCAACAGTATTGTGCTATGCAACAATAGCATCAAATATAAATAAATGGTCCACTACCCACAAGACAACATAAGGACACAACACTGGTACCATCTACAGTTAGTTCACCACCAGGCACTCTCATCCACACGTCTTGTCATATATCATTAACAATATTAACGTACAGTATATCAAAATAATGGAGAATCTAATACTTGGGTCTCTATGAACCAACACCTTTACAGAATCCATAAAACAGTACATTGTTCAAATTCAAAATTATAAAACATAAGTTACAAAACACTACTATTCTCTTCTGTATCAACATATCTAAAAAACAAATATTAATTTACACATGCTATCCACCTAAATTCATGTCTGTTACAAAGGTCATACACTATTGTTAATTTGGCCAATACTGACATTTTACAGAACTACTCAAATACTATACAGGAAGGAAGAGGAGATGTAGTATTATGCTTTCACTAAAATGGACCTTATAAAAATTGGTCATTGAAATTTGCTTGACCATGTATGTGCCTTTGTGTGTGTGTTGGTTGTTGTGGCAGTGCAATGAATGACCAGCCAGACAGACAGACAGACTTGAGAGGGACACACAACCAGTCACGGGGATAGAGAGAATCACTACTACATACTGGTACGTACCTGTGGCCTTTATTTACTGTGGCCGGTCCCTGGGGTAGAATTCGGCCAATGTGGAGGCCGGGATACGCTTGAGCATCTCCTTGGGGAAGATACGCAGCAGCTGCCAACCGATGTCCAGCGACTCGAAGATGGTGCGCTTCATGTATGGTCCCTGAGAGATAAACGTCTTCTCAAACTTGGCCAGGAACTCCAGGTACAGCAAGTCCTCCGAGCTGAGAGCTTCCTCACCGACGACAGCCTTCATGGCCTGGAGGTCCTTGGCGATGGCGTAGCAGGCATACAGCTGGTTGGATACGTCTGAGTGGTCCTTACGGGTCATTCCCTCACCGATGGCGGACTTCATGAGACGGGACAGGGACGGCAGCACGTTGATGGGTGGGTAGATCTGACGGTTGTGCAGCTGACGTTCAATGTAAATCTGTCCCTCAGTGATGTACCCAGTCAGATCAGGAATGGGATGGGTGATATCTGAAATTATACAACTTCATTTACTATTCATTCAGTAATTCCCTTAATGAATAATATCCGCTTTGAATAAAAGAGCATATAAGTGCTGGTGGAAAAAGCTGTTTATGTTTGTCAAAGTTTCATCATCATCATAATTTCTGTTTAGGACAAAAACACAAATAACATATAATGTCCTACTAGTTTTTCTTACAGCCTGTCGGGAGTCACTCATTTCTTTGTCTTTTTACATTGGTGTAACTGTTTTCTTTCATTGGATCTCTGCTACTCTTCATTGTTTTTATTTACATTTATTCGTTTGTTACATTTTTTCATATTAAGGGATCGTAACATCACACACCAACATAATATACACCATGACAAAAGGGATGGGCATAACTACCCTTGTGAGACATGGTAAGGATGAGTATCTGTGTGATGGAGCATCCCCTAGACCCGTCCTAATGGCTTCGAAGTTTATTAAGGAACCTGTGATTGTGTATGAAAATTGTAGGCTTCTGATTCCTCCTGACCATGCTGCGAAACAAGCTCCTTCCATGTAGGTGGTGTTTCGTGGCAATATTTGAAGGACTAATTTATCTCTAATTTTCTGACAACAACACAGGGTTCCTTAAGGCAGGGGGAGGGGGGGGGGGGGGGCTAAAAAGAAACTAGTAATCACAACATCAATACACACTAACATAATATAAACAAAGACAACAGTGGTGATCATATTTACCGTCGTTGGGCATAGTAAGGATGGGTATCTGTGTGATGGAGCCTCCCCGTCCCTTCACTCGTCCAGCACGTTCATAGATGGTGGCCAGATCAGTGTACATGTAGCCTGGGAAACCTCGTCGGCCGGGCACCTCCTCTCGGGCCGCTGACACCTGATGGTACAATACAGTGTTTAATTTGTGTGCGTGTGTTCCTGAACTGGCACTAGAGCCTCCCCACCCTTTGAAAATAGGGAAATGGGGTATTATTATGATATTGATGATGATTGATGATGATGATGTGTGTGTGTGTATGTATGTGTGTGTGTGTGTATGTGTGTGTGTGTGTGTGTATGTATGTGTGTGTGTGTATGTGTGTGTGTATGTGTGTGTGTGTGTGTATGTATGTGTGTGTGTATGTATGTGTGTGTGTATGTATGTATGTGTGTGTGTATGTATGTGTGTGTGTATGTATGTGTGTGTGTATGTATGTATGTATGTATGTGTGTGTGTGTGTGTGTGTGTGTATGTATGTGTGTGTATGTATGTGTGTATGTATGTATGTGTTTGTGTGTGTGTATGTATGTGTTTATGTGTGTGTGTGTGTGTTTGGTATTGGTTGCTGACTCGTGCAAGTGTTTATCATTATATCTTACTTGTGTATCCTTCTTTAACAGCATTAGCCAGGAGACAGCAAGATTTAATATCATACATTTAAACCACAGAACCAAAGATTAACTATAATATGAGACACACACATGAAGGCAAGGTATGGTCCAAGAGCATGTACAGTTTCAGACACATGAAACAAGACATATTGTCCCCTCAGAGAGCATAAGGAAGGACTGGCCACTGCAAACCATGTCTCTTCAATCCCTTAATATGCTCAATGAGGGGCCTGGTGTTCGTTGGGTGTGTTACATGTGTCTGCAACTGTACACACATTCTATTGTACACATGTGGCAGAATCACCAATTGTACACACCCATAACAACAGTGGAAATCAAGGCATTACTGTGGTTCACTTCATTATTCCCTTAGTTAGCCCCACATCTCTTTACTTGTATCTATTTCCCCTTTTATCTAGCTCCAACATCCCTTTACTTCCATCCATTTCTCCTTTATCTAGCTCCAAACAACCCTTTATTTCCATCCATTTCTCCTTTATCTAGCTCCAAACATCCCTTTATTTCCATCCATTTCCCCTTTATCTAGCTCCAAACATCCCTTTACTTCCATCCATTTCCCCTTTATCTAGCTCCAAACATCCCTTTACTTCCATCCATTTCCCCTTTATCTAGCTCCAAACAACCCTCTATTTCCATCCATTTCTCCTTTATCTAGCTCCAAACATCCCTTTACTTCCATCTATTTCCCCTTTATCTAGCTCCAACATCCCTTTATCAACACCAACACCAAACTCAGACATTCCCACACACACACACACACACATCCCGTACACTCACCTCACGTAGAGCCTCAGCATAGGATGACATGTCTGTGAGGATGATGAGTACGTGCTTCTCACACTGGTAGGCGAGGTATTCAGCGGTGGTCAGGGCCAGGCGGGGTGTGATGATACGCTCAATGGTCGGGTCGTTGGCAAGGTTCAGGAAGAGACACACGTTTTCCATGGAACCGTTCTCCTCAAAGTCCTGACAACGCAACAACATACACACACATGGTTAATTATGTTGATGAAGATAGATAAAAATATACATCATATCCTAACCATACATACACGGTTATTTATGTTGAGGAAGATAGATAAAAAAATATATATACATCATATCCTAACCATACACACACATGGTTAATTATGTAGATGAAGATAGATAAAAATATATATACATCATATCCTAACCATACACACACATGGTTAATTATGTTGATGAAGATAGATAAAAATGCACATCATATCCTAACCATACATAGAAAGTTATATATGTTGAGGAAGATAGATAAAATGTACATCATATCCTAACCATATATATACAGTTATTTATGTTGAGGAAGATAGATAAAATGTACATCATATCCTAACCATATATACAGTTATTTATGTTGAGAAAGATAGATAAAAGTATGCATCATAACCCTTCCCTTAGGTTCAGGAAGAGACACACATTCTCCATGGACCCATTCTCCTCAAAGTCCCATCCACACATCGCCACACTCACGGTTAATCATATTGAAGAAGATAAAAATTAATTGTTGTTCTCCTCAAAGTCCTGGCAACACGGCACCACACACACAGAGAATTATATCGATGAAGATAAAAATTAATGTTTTACATAAACAAATCTTTTACATAAAAAAAGCAACACACTCATTCTTCATGGAACTGTTTTCCTTAAAGTCCTTGCAATGTGACACCATACAAACAGTTAATTATGTTGATGATGATACAAATTTAACCATTCATATAAAATATAGGCAATATAATGCATCCATCTCTGTTCCCCTTCAACATTTAAATAATAATAAATGAACAATTATGAATAGCAAATCAAATACACCTCTTGCATTTTACAATAAAGTATCTGTAGTAATCAATACTTCTGAAATGTCCCTAGACAATATTTCTTCTGTAACAAATTAAAATTATATCATACCACACAAAATGCAATATCCTACAACAAAATGAAGAAAAGAAAACATTGATGCCTTTATAGAACAAGTTAATAATGTAATGTTTTTATGATCACTGGAATATATAATTTTATCATAGCCTACATATTGCTATTTTCCCAACATTAATGATAAATACACTTAACCCAACTAACATCTTTATTTCTCATCTGTACACCATACTTGGCTGAAGAATATGGTCCTGAAAATAAGATGATCTCTCTTAACTCACCCTAATTATGTATTCCTGCCACGAAATGCACTTCTATCACACCTTTATTTATGTTACCCTCTGTACAGTATAGGCACATAATCCTTGACCAGGGTGTACAGGGAAATCTGTTCAAGGACTATGTGCCACGACTGTACTATCAAAGACAAAAGTCATGTCATTAAATTTGGTGGAAACATATGGTAAAGAGGTAACCATACTGGGCATGGATGTTATTGTGGTGGGGTTTTCATTATGTTTCACGAGTTATATCAGATCATCGGACAAGACAAAGACATGACTTTTGTCTTTGATAGTACACCATACCTGCTTGAAGAACCGTGCAGTCTCCATGTTGACACCCATGGCAGCGAACACGATGGCAAAGTTGTCCTGGTGGTCATCATACACACTCTTGGTTGGCAGCTTCACCAGGCCGGCTTGACGACAAATCTGAGCTGCGATTTCGTTGTGGGGAAGACCGGCGGCGGAGAAAATGGGAATCTTCTGACCTCTGTAAAAATAATAACATTACAGTTACTCTGGTTGATTGAATAATGTATTGATATTAGGCGCCGCAACAGCGATGTCATATACGCCCGAGGAAGAAGGTAATTGAGAGGTGGGATAGTAAGAACAAAAGGTAAGAGATAATAAAAAGGAACACAATTGGAGAAGTAAAAGCCCCTTTTAATGGCCTTATACGACAAGCAGGGATACTGGGGAGGTATTTATCAGTTACTCTGTGAATCTTCTGACCTCTGTAAATAGAATGAAATGACACTACAGTTTTCTTAACATGTACGGTTACTAACTGCTGCAATTTGTTACTCTGGTACTGTATTTATTTCACAAATTATACTCATAGAAATTTTTACTATTTTATGAGGGGTACATTATTTATATTATAAAGTTTACCTATAGAAAATTTCACTTTTAACGAGGGGTCTGGGAACATAGCTCTTGTGCAATTTATGAGATCACTATACAGTGCTATTAGTGTATTAAAAATTCCAGTGATAAAGAAATCCAAGGGTTTAAGTACCAATGAACAATGTCATGTACTGTACTATAACTGCAATATCAAAATTACTTCAAAACAGATTTTAATTGACTACTGTTTATGATGGATGAATCAATAAAAAAATATGAAGCAGCTGTGCAGTCCTTTAAATAATAGATGTGATATTAAATGATGTAGTAATAAATGATGTAGTATTAAATGATGTGGTATTAAATGATGTGGTATTAAATGATGTGGTATTAAATGATGTGGTATTAAATGATGTGGTATTAAATGATGTGGTATTAAATGATGTGGTATTAAATGATGTGATATTAAATGATGTAGTATTAAATGATGTGGTATTAAATGATGTGATATTAAATGATGTGGTATTAAATGATGTGGTATTAAATGATGTGGTATTAAATGATATAGTATTAAATGATGTAGTACCGCAAGTGACAAGTAAACAAAAATGTGTTGTGTTTACCTGGCAATGGAATTCATGACATCGATGGAGGAGATGCCAGTCTGAATCATCTCCTCGGGGTAGGTTCGAGACCAAGGGTTGATGGGCTGACCTGAGGAATTAAACAACACACGGCTATAAAAATGAATAATAAAACAGCAGTGATAATCTTCTTCTGTGATAGTGTATGTAAGTGACGTGATAATGTTACCTAGTTTATCTATAATAACTTTTACTACTGTACAATAATTCAGTTCACATCATGGGCTGACCTGAGGAATTAAACAACACACGGCCATAAAATTAAATAATATAATAGCCGGGATAATCTTCTGTGATAGAGTCTGTACGTGACATGATAGAATAACGTTACCTAGTTTACCTATTATATCTTTTACTACAATATTTCAGTTCACATGATGGGCTGACCTGAGAAATTAAACAACACACAGCCATAAAAATAAATAATAAAATAGCCGGGATAATCTTCTTCTGTGATAGTGTCTGTAAGTGACATGATAGAATAAAGTTACCTAGTTTATTTTCTTTATTGTTTTTTGTTCGATATGTATTACATCTTTTACTGCAATAATTCAGTTCACTGGTGCTTCTTTACTCACTCAGCCTTCTGAATATATAACAATCCTAAGTGAGATGACATACATAAGCATCACAATTCAAGAGTTCACATTCATTTAATTTCATTCTGTCAGTTTTATATCCAACCATTGAGAAGGAAGTGTTAAAGGGGATAGATAGTAGGTATACTTTTGATACATTAGAGTGCCTTGACTCCTCCAAAGTATGCTTGGAAAAAGGACCAGATTAAGGGACCCTGTGATCATGTATAATGCTGGTGGCTTCAGATTCCTCCTGACTATACCAAGAAACAAGCTCTTTTAATGTAGGTGGTGTTTCGTGGCAATGTTTGAAGGACTCGCTAACCTCCAAAACAACAATAATGGTTTCCTGTTTCCTGGCATACTTTGGAGGAATCAAGGAACTCTAATGAAACAAAGAGTATACCGTACTATCCTCAAATATAAAGATGTATATGTATTACTCTTCAAAGCAAACAAACAATAATTTACCTTGGATGTCGAGGAAGTCTTCAGCCAACACAGATGGTCCCTGGTCAATGGGTTTGCCTGAGCCGTTGAACACTCTACCCAACATGTCCTCAGATACTGGTGTTCTCATGATGTCACCGGTGAACTCACAGACGGTGTGTTTGGCATCCACTCCAGATGTACCCTCAAACACCTGTACATATACCAACATTATACACATCATACCACCAAATTATACACATCATACCACCAAATTAAACAAACACTCATTACATCAACATTATATACATAATACCATCATTATACACATCATACCACCAACATTATGCACATCATTACACCAACATTATACACACAAACATTCATTACACCAACATTACATACACACATTTAAACATACAGAACACACTTGTAATAACATAATACATAAAATAATTAATGGATGGGATTCATGAATGAGAACAAATTGTTAGTTAAGGACTCTGTGATCCTGTATGGGAATTGGTTTACAAGTTATTAGCCGTCATATGTGTTGTTTACATAGTTACTGTGAGTGCGGAGAAAGGCCCGGGAGGGTGAGATGACGCGGTAGATAATGCCCGAGGTCTTGTGGTTAATAGTCAGTTTGGTTTTAGAAGCGGTAGGTCATGTTACAAACTACAGTATTAGGATTTGTCTCAAGTAATTGATACTGTACAGAAAAGACAGGAATGAGTAGACTATTATTCTGGATCTAAAGAAGACATTTGACAAGTATCACACACGAGACTACTGTATAATGGAAGCTGCATTATAAAGAAGGCTTGAATGGAAACCTAATTAAACCCCATCCCTCCCAAGAAACTACTGTATTATGGAAGCTGTATTATAAAGAAGGCTTGAACGGAAACCTAATCAAACCCCATCCCCCCCCCCCACAACACCCCAAACTCACCTGTACGACGGCCTTTGATCCGCTGACCTCCAACACCTGTCCCTTCCTCTCGGTACCATCGGCCAGGTGAAGGTTAACGATCTCGGCAAACTTGGGGAACTTGACCTCGTCCAGGATGACCAGTGGGCCGTTCACACCCGTCACTGTTTTGTAACACAGGCGCGGTTGGGCGATGTAGTCACGCTTTGCGGCAGCGATGTGCTCGTGAATCATGGCCATGGTTGTCTGTCTGGGGTGGACAATTAAATTCTCTTTAATAACTAAAATCAAATTACATATGAAATTTTATCATCATTATTATTATTAATACCCGGTATTATTATTATTATTTAAAGTCTGTCTATGTTGCATGAACACATTCTCTTTAATAACTAAAATAAAATTGCAGATACAACTTAAACACTGCAATTTTATCATTTTTTTTACAGTTTGTCTGTGTCACATGAAAAAATTCTCTCTAATAACTAAAATAAAATTACAGATGGAAATGATTAAACAAAGTAATTATCTTATAATTTTTTTACAGACTATCTGTGTCACAAACAAATCCTCTTTAGTAACCAATAAAAATTTCATGTGAAAATGAAACGCAGTATATATTATTTGTTTTTTTTTTACATCGTTCCTCACATGAAATTAAGACGACAATATTAATTATTTTTACATCTTTTCCCACATAATATTAAGGGGGGATTCTCTTTTTGGTAAATTGAAAGGTCTCTGATTCCTCCCAACTATGCCACAAAACAGATCTATTAGTACCATAGAAGGCATCTCTTTCCTGACATAGCCTAGTATGGAGGAATCAGTAGCCCTCTATAATAACCAACAAGAGAATCTCCCCTTGAACATAATACTAAACATTTCATCATTATTACCATCCCCTTTCTCCAACTACCAGTACAATCTACAATCCTGGGGGAGAGTGTAGGAATATGGTACCATATACCCTGGATATACAATGAATAAATACTTGTATCCATCACTTTATTTTACGCTCAGTCAGTCACACATTGAACACCA
Source organism: Petrolisthes cinctipes (assembly GCA_033782935.1). Classification (NCBI taxonomy): domain Eukaryota; kingdom Metazoa; phylum Arthropoda; class Malacostraca; order Decapoda; family Porcellanidae; genus Petrolisthes; species Petrolisthes cinctipes. The sequence continues at coordinate 12,600 of JAWQEG010004043.1, read as the reverse complement.
CCAATATTATGTTTTCCCAGGCTTCCATTATTCATTACCATACACACTAATTATGGTAAGTAATCTAAATTATTTAAAGAATATAAGTGATAATGTATTTTAAGGATATATATAAGTGATAAATTTAATCATCTTATATCCCAGCTCCCAGTGACATCATTAGCTCTCCTCTTGATGAAGGACGCAGCCACTTGCAGCCAACCAAACACTGGATAGTGGCCCACCAACTTCTTGTAGTACAAAAATACTGACCACCGCATCAGCACACTTGGCACGCGGCCTACATCATTGTCTCTCCTCCAGACAAGACACACATGCTCACCCCAACTGGCCCCCAGACTTTCAGGCCCAATACTCGAGCCTCATCGGCGACCCGTTCATGAGGCCTGCACAACAGCCCAAAGTTTCTATGATGCTCCTCCACGTGAGATACCTTGACAATATCTTCATTCACAAAGATGTCATTGATGTATGCTGACGTCCCTGTCTTTACATCTGGATCCTGAGACAGTGCACAGTTCAGCACTGCCTTCATCACCAACGGGGCAATGTTTTAAGTCAAGCCCAAACGAGTCAGACAATACCTCTACCTTGACAACCACTGTTTGGTACGACCATAGGGAGTCATGAATCCTGACTTGCAAATAGGCCTTCAACAAGTCAACCACCCACACATTGACCCCCCAGCCAGATCTACTCCACTCCCACAGTTTGTCTGAACACACACCCGAGGTTACCGTGAAGGTATCTATGTGTGTATGTGTTCAACTCCCTTAAGTCTAACACAGGCGGCACCTCCTTCTTGTTATGCTGTACTGTACACCGCCATCACCGATATCAGAACCTTCCTTGGTCCAGATTTTACCTCATCGTATAAAATATGATCCAAATAAAATAGGGAAATGGGATGATGATGATGATGATGATGATGATGATGATGATGATGATGATGAAGACGATGATAATAATGACTACATCGATGATAATGATGATAATGACGAAGACGATGATGATGATGAAAATGATGATAATAACGGCGACGACAATGATGACGATGACAATTTAAAGTTATATATAAAAAAAAAAAAAAGGATCAAATTTTCGTAAATTCCGGTACCAAAATGTTCGTAACAGAAAAATATACCGTAATAATAAAAACTACCGGTATTATTTTATACTTCAATATAATATATAACAAGACTTCAATAATTATAAACACACATATACATACATAAATATACATTTAAAACATTCAGAGATTCATTAATTCATAAAAACATACATACATACATACAATTCATTCCCTCTCACTATCTAACACATACGTACACACACACATACATACATACGTAAAAATAAACATACATTAAAACATTCAGACTCGATAATTTATAAAAACATACACACATACATACATACATTCCCTCTCTCTCTCACACACATATACAAATACTTACATAGGTAACTAAACACATACATAAAATTAAACATAAACATTAAAACATTCACATAGACTCGTTAATTCATAGAAAACATACATACATACATACCGTACAAATAATTCCATCTCACTATCTAATACACACACACATACACATACACACACACATATATACATACATAGCCTAACTAGATAACTAAAACACACATATACATAAAAATTTACAAAAAAACATACATACATACATTAAAAAATATACATACATACACATACAAATAAGTACATACATACATACATAGGTAATATATATACACACATACACACACACACATACAGACAAAATATGGCCATCAAACCTTGTAAAATAATGTATGTGATAAATAAAGTCCCGAGTATCACAAGTTGTCCACCTCCTTCTCTATGTCAGCTGATCAATGGACCACAGTGTTACCAGATCACAGTGGCAGATATCAATTACCCGGCCTCTCTAGTCAACCTTTTTGGGAATTTTACTGCTGATTTTTGTCTATATCATTAATTCCCTGCTTGTTTATTTATTCTTTTAGGGAAGTTTTATTCTTTTGTTTGTTGTTGTTGTTGTTGTTGTTGTATTGGTGGAAGATCTCTATGTAATTCCTTGTTTAATTAAACTTTGGGAATTTTACTGATTGCCTCTATAATTTTCCTGTTTTTATCAGGTCCCAGTCTATAATTCTCTGTTTGAACTTTGAGAATATCACTGTTGGTCTGTCTATAATTCCCTGTTTAAGTTTTAAGAATTTCACGGTTGTCTCTATACTTCCCTAGCTGTTTATTCTTTTAGGGGAGGTTCTTGAACTTTGAGAATTTCACTATTTGCCTCTATAATTCCCTGTTTATTCTTTTAGGGGAGGTTTATTCTTTTGTTACTGTTGTTGAATTAGTGGAAGATCTAAAGTAATTCTATGATTCCCTACAAACTATAATTATATGCCACGAAACACACACACAGATCTCCTTTTACTACCCTAGAATTAAGGTGTCTGTTTTCTAGCATAATTAATAAGGAGGAATCAGTAGCCTTCAAATTCACCAACAAAAGAATCTCCCCTTAAAACGGTCATAAATTAACTATATTTTCTCCGATAGAAATTTCCCTGTTTACTATTGAATTTTTTTTATATGCTTTCCCCTAAACATGGCAGTACCCCTGTATCTGGCAACACTGAAATGGCCGATGTACTGTCACGGGATCAAAATACACATAAAATTATAAGCCTACCTTTATGTCATTTAATTCTTTCTTATAATACATACTCTATTTATTAATTAATTTTTCACACTAATCTAATATTTTACAAAAGCATAAATTGGTTTATAGTTGAATTGCTTATTTGAACATCACATGACCACTCACCGCTAATAACAACTGGATGGGCGATGTTCTCTGTGAGCGTGTGATTTCGGGCGGCCATATTGGAACACCGGGTTTCCGCTATGATGCGGTAACCGAAACATTCACTCGAGTTGTTTTCTTCCTTAATTTCAATATATTTGTCCATATTCTTATTAAAAAGAGATGAAATATTAATAAACATTTTTTCTTTCAAAGCATTAATATTCTAAAGTCTTTCTTATAGTTGTAGCCAGAGACTTTACAAGAAAAATTACGAACAAGCCCACAGTATAGAGTCCTTTCAATAAAATGTAGCACTTCTATTACAGTGTTAAGTTTTAGCAAGTATAAAAGTGCAGTCATTCATTAATTACTAGTATATAGCCTATACTATCTTTAACTGCTGGAAACTTATATATAAAGTAATTATGTGAGTGATGTGAAAAAAGTGAATCCTGGAATCAGATATACAAAAGTTTCTTATAAATTTATACGAGATGGTGTAACTATAGGGAGAGGTGGATAATAACAGCCTATATATACAGTATATATTATTGATGTTTAGTTTAGGGGAGATTCTCATTGTGGTAAATTAATTGGAAGGTGTGTGATTCCTCTTAGGATCGAATTGTATAAGGGGAAGGGAAGTAAGGATGAGTGTGGTAGCTATAGGGGAATAAGCCTTCTTAGTGTACCGGGGGAAGGTGTATGGGAAGGTTCTTACCGAAAGACTGATTGATGTAACAGGGAATAAAGTTAGTGAGGAGCAGGGAGGGTTAAGAAAGGGTAGAGGATGTGTGCACCATATATTTGTATTAAAATCAAGTGAAGAAATATATTGGGAAGGGCAGGAAGTTGTATGCTGCCTTCATGGACTTGGAGAAGGCATACGATAGGGTTGATAGGAGAGCTATGACAGAGGTGTTAAGAATTTATGGTGTTGGGGGGCCTTTGCTGAAAGGCATTGAAGCCTTCTATGCAGGTGCAAAAGCATGTGTACGAGTAGAGGGTGATCTAAGTGAGAGTTTTAATATTAGTGTAGGGCTGAGACAGGGGTGTGTTATGTCACCATGGCTGTTCAATATATATATGGATGGTTGTATGAGAGAGATGAAAGCCAAAGTGAATGGCCTGGGGGTGAAATTGAGGCTGAATGAAGCAAATTGGTCCTTGGTGGCAAGTTTATTTGTAGATGACACTGTGTTGATGGCTGAGAGTGAAAGGGAGTTACAGAGAGTGGTAGACGAGTGTCAGTCTGTGTGTAAACAAAGGAAACTGAAGGTGAATGTTGGTAAAAGTAAAGTGATGGTATTTGAGAGAGCAGAAACTGAAGTGATTGACTTTGCTACACTTTACAGAGTGGGAGTACCAACTGGGACGAAGTGTGAGATAACTCTGAGGGGTGAGAGGATGGAGGAAGTGAAGGAGTTTAAGTACCTGGGTACAGTTATGTGTAAACATGGAAGTATGGAAGGAGAAATTAGGGAGAGAGTAGTGAGGGGTAGACAGGTCATAGGATCACTGGGGAGGATTATGAAGGGTAGAAGTGTGAGTATGGAAGTGATAAGGGGACTACGAAATAGTATAATCCTGCCAACACTGACATATGCAACAGAGACATGGACATGGAGTGTGGCTCATCAGTCTAGAATAGGTGCTGTGGAAATGAGTTACTTGAGAGGAGCATGTGGACTTACTAGGTGGGATGGAGGAATCAGTAGCCTTCCAATTTACTAACAAGAGAATATCCCATTAATAGTAATAAGAGTATTTTTGTTTCTCTATAACGTCCTTTTTTTACTTTTCCAATACACATATCCGAAAATTTAATGGCAGCTAAACTTCTCTTGGTGATAAATTGGAGGTGGAGGGGAGGAGGCTACTGATTCCTCCAAACTATGCCACGAAACAAATCACCTCAGTGGTACTAATAGGGGATCTGTTGTTGTTGTTGTTGTTTCGTGGCCTAGTTTGGAGGAATCAACAGCAGAGACCTTCAAATTTACCAACAAGAAAATCTGCTGTGATGTAGTAAGAAAAATGGAGATAAATTAGTCCTTCAAATATTGCCACGAAACACACACACCCATAATTATGGAAGGAGCTTGTTTCGTGGCATATAGTCAGGAGGAATCAGAAGCCTCCAATTTTCATACACGATCGATCACAGGGTCCTTAATTAATAGTGTTGTATTGTCTGCTGTATTGTATTATAGTGGTGTTCCCGGTGTTTCAATATGGCCGCCACTACGCCAGTGCCGCCCTGGTGGACAGTCAACAAACTCCGTGTAGTATATATATCCTTAGCCACTCCAGTACACGTGACCAAATAAAGAGCCGTATGCAAGAACATTCACGACGGCGTGGTACCGGTACGATGGCTCTGTTTATTGTCTATGGAGCCGTCGTACCGGTACCATGCCACCGTATAAACCGTGATTGTTCTTGAATACCGCCCAAACTTTTAATCCCATATCTCATAATATTAGATTCTAATATATTAATTTATTCCTCCATAGTATTTCAATAAGCGCATTAATTATTGAAAACAGTAAAAAATAAGACAATTAATTATGCTGTGTAGTAACAAGAATTCAACAAAGTCATTTAAATTTTATCATTTTAATAACAAATAAGTTTTCTGTTATGTTTTAAGGATAAACTATAATATTATGATACGGTAAATACAGAACTTAATTAAGGAACCTGTGATCGTGTATGAGATTTGGTGGCTTCTGATTCCTCCTGACTATGCCACGAAACAAGCTCTTTCTACATAGATGGTGTTTCGTGGCAATGTTTGAAGGACTCATTTATCTCCAGTATTCTGACTACATCACAGGGTCCCTTAAATTGAGTATCACACTAGCACCGCGTACAAGGTTTTCGTGGGATTGACGGAACAAGGTACACTCGCAATCCAAAATTAGTATCCAGCAGGTCTTGTTGAAGTTTCGAATCATTTGACATACTAGTGAACCAATTACAACGCTTATCCTGTTTTATATTTGCTTGAGCTCGCTTAATACTCGATCAGGCTATTCGAAGCAAGCTTGGATACATATTTTGGATTGCGAGTGTACCAGAACGGATGGGACAGTAGCTATCACACTGCCGTGGGCTAATTCTTTGTTTGTAGAACACTGAACGTGGCATAGCAGACGAGTCACACCACAACGACCACAAAACGTAAATAACAACATGGATCTTGTGGATGATGATGACCAGTTTGTGGCTGCAATGGCCCTTGTAACTAATATTTTTGAAGAAGAGAAGAGGAAAGACTACCGTAGGCTTGATTTGTTGTCCATGTTTGCATACAATGAAGACTATACGTGTACCATAATGGGGAGGGAGTTTACACTGCTGTATGTAAAGGGATAATGCACCCATGTGTGCTGGCAGTCCACACAGCAGTGGGAAAAAATATATATGCTCCGGTTGCAGTACACCTCACTTGGATTTTTATTCTATGAGGGCAGATCTCGTCAAATCCACTAGAAAGTGACCAGATCCTACAACAATCTTTATTCTAGCCCTGTGGAGGATGGCTAGTATTCACAGAGAATAAAGTCAGCATCCTCTGGGCTGTTGTGTGTATGTGTGTGTTGAATAGTGAGTCAGTAGCTGTTTGTAGTATTTTATAAGAAGGTACTTAACCTAATTATTGTAAAGTTTCTCAGGTAACGAACAGAGGGAAGCTGTCAAACGATTACCATGAGTCAACCCCTAATGTGGATTATTATTATTATTATTATTATTATTATTATTATTATTATTATTGCACTACTTCAGTTTTATACCACTATATTTTATTAAGGGGAAAGTACAGTGTTGGTAAATCTGGAGTAAATGATTCCTCCAAACTATTCCAAGCAACAGAACACCATTATTTTTGTTCATGTGGTCCTGTTTCCTGGCATACTTTGGAGGAATCATGGCACTCCAATGTAACAGAAGTGAATTACCCCCTTAAATGGAGAATTAAACACTTGATGGTAAAATGGAGGGCTACTGATTCCTCCAAACTATGTCACGAAACAACATATCCCCTTTTAGAAGCATTGATTCCTCCAAAGTATGCCAAGAAACAGGACCAGATGAACTAACATAATGGTGGCCTGTTGCTTGGAATAGTTTGGAGGAAGCATTATCTCCTAAAATGCCAAAACTATACCCTTCCCTTAAATAAATGGAGGAATCAGAAGCCATCATATTTATAATAAAAAGAAATTCGGTAATTTTTTTTTTTTTTTTTTTTTTTTTTTTTTTTTTTTCAAGGGACCCATGCAGTGATGTAGTCAGAAAATTGAAAGTTAATGAGTCCTCCAAACATTGCCACGAAACACCACCTATATTGAAAGGGCTTGTTTCGTGGCATAGTCAGGAGGAATCAGAAGCCACCAATTAAATCTCATACACGATTACAGTTTTTTTTTATTTAACCAGACTACATGTGTTATCATTAGCTCATCAACTCTCAAGGGGGAAGTACAGTGTTGGTAAATCTGGAGTAAATAATTCCTCCCAAACTATTCCAGGCGACAGAACACCACTATTTTTGTTCATGTGGTCCTGTTTCCTGGCATACTTTGGAGGAATCAAGGCACTCCAATATAACAGAAGTGAATTTTCCCCTTAATACAATTTTATTATGTCAACTATAGTTATATTAAAATTAACCATATGAAAATAATCACTTATACAACCTGAAAGGAAGGACAGTGGAAGAATTAAAAGGAAGGAAAGGAGAAAAGGAGGGACAGTTGAACAATTAAAAGGAA